>VONZ01000374.1:0-70000 GCA_012976165.1 Labeo catla | reverse complement strand
GACCTTTGAGTCTCGTTCAGGAAAATGAACGAATCTTTTTTTCAAGTAATTTTGTTCATTTTAGCAAAATATAATTAAAATGTTACGTGTTACTTCCCTAACACATCTACTATAAGAAACAGAAAAGGTTCATTCATTGTTTACCTGGGTCTTTAGTCTATGATTAGCTCACCTCACCTCTTATCTGACAAGTTTTTGGGTTTGAGTCGTTCGTTCATCACGTGACAGCCCCATAAGATGAACGAACGACTCGAAAAACCAGAAGACTCGAAACAGGTGAACTAATTCCAGTACAGAAACTAATAGGATGTTGCGCATGCACAACTGAACGAATCACTCCCCGAGACGACTCGTTCTTCTACTACTACTACTACTATCTTCAAAATGAACGAATCGATCAAGAACCCACCACTAATTCGTAGCATTGTGGAGGCGCATCCCAGAGCCTGTGCTACACGAGCTTTTGTGCTTAAAAAGTATGCACATTTTTATTTGTCGAAAAAAAATGACCAATCGTTTCACTAGATAAGATCCTTCTTCCTCGGCTGGGATCATTTAGAGCCCTTTGAAACTGCATTTAAACTAATTTTGGAAGTTCAAAATCGGGGCACCATAGCAGTCCATTATATGGGAAAAAATCCTGAAATGTTTTCTTCAAAAACCATAATTTCTTTACGACTGAAGACAGAAAGGGGGTGAGTATATTATTTGTAAATTGTTGTTCTGGAAGTGGACTTCTCCTTTACATTTAAATTAATCATTTGATACAATGTGCTTACTGTGTACATACATGCTTTTATATTGTACTTATATTTAAAAAAAAAAATCTGCATGTAATTGCATCTGTAATTAAAGCCA
The DNA here is from genome assembly GCA_012976165.1 of Labeo catla. Lineage (NCBI taxonomy): Eukaryota > Metazoa > Chordata > Actinopteri > Cypriniformes > Cyprinidae > Labeo > Labeo catla. Next base: position 69,142 of record VONZ01000374.1, on the reverse strand, counting down.
CCTAATATAAAGTGGGACCATAATTACATTGGTTTACAACTGTCTTAAAAAAATCATATTTTATCCATTAAGGGAATGCATATTATAATCTCACATAAAAATTTTCTGCACTGCATTCTGTGTGTTAGTTTGCTTGAAACTGCTTTGATGTCTCTTGAATTACAGTTTTTCAGTGTTTTTGAAGTGAGTGTATAATAATAATAATAATAATAATAATAATAATAATAACAATAATTAAAAATGTCATTTTTTTTCTCAAATCTAAATACTCCAGAATAAGTAAGTTAATTGAAAAAAGTTTAAATGTAATTTTTTTTTTTTAATAAGGAAAAAAAATAATAATAATAATAATGGCACACCATATATATTCTTTCAACTGTTACTAACCAAACAAGCATTGGAAAAAAAATAAAAAATAAATACACCGCCATCACAATGCCATGTAACCAACATCATATGATGCCATTGTCTTCTGTAGTGGACATTTTTAACACATTATTGTAAAAGTCTTGTCATTGTTTCAGTATTTTATCTACAATAACCTATTGTCAAGGAGTATACAAATTGACTGTCAAACTATGCTGGGTATCTTATTATGGTTTTTTAATATTTTTATGATTTCAGTTCAAATATATACTGAAATTTGAGGTTAATCTGATTAAGAAAATAACATGTGGTTGGCCAGACAAAGCCAGCCATTGAAATGAGTGACCATGCTGAAAATATTAAATGGATATCTGCAAAAAATAAAATAAAATAAAATAATAAAAAGACTCTTACAATTCATTAAAAAAGAATCACACATGGCAGAACAGATAAAAGAATCCTTAAATACAGACAAAGCCAGCCATTGAAATGAGTGACCATGCTGACAATATTAAATGGATATCTGAAAATAAATAAATAAAAATAAAAATAAAATAAAAGACTCCTAAAATTAATTAAACAGAATTACTGTATACATGGCAGAACAGACAAAAGAATCCTAAATTCATGTGCTACTTGAAGAGTACCAAAGAAAACAAAGGATCATTGTATTAATAGTAGTAATAAATAATAACAGTAAAATTGCAATCAAATAACACTAAACCAAAACCTAACCCCAACCATGAACCTATACATTGTTAAATAATACTTGGGACTTACGTGTGTAATTACACTGTAACAAGGACTCATTAAAAATAAAATCCGACTGAAATTGTATTTTGCATAAAGAATACGAAACCTCTTTTTAGGAGGATTTAATTAAGAATGTATACATTGTTACATCATTTTCTACAGCAATTTCACATTTCTCCCCAAATCTTGTAATTTCTATGATGCCTCTGAATATTTTATTTCTGAGTTTTATGTAATTCTCTGCAATCTGCTCATTACTGTAAAACAAAGTGTTTAAATAAATGAGTGAAAAATGAATTAAAGCCTTAAAACAGGTTCCACCAGGAGAGATGCCAAGGGAGATGTCCTTAATTATAATAAAAATAATGACAGCATGCCTCATTTTATTAAAGCTAAATATAATTTTTGTTTAATTTCTTCAGATCTGAGGTTGCATGTTTTTGACATACCATCTACTTGACATTTACCCATATTCCGTGTATGGTTATTATTATTAAGACTATAATATATAAAAAAATACCTTATATTACCATTTTTATTTTATTATGATTATTTAATAATAACATTACACGACTGTATGCACTACATCCTCTGTGGCTTACAAGCTGTAAGAAGCTACAAGCTCATTGCAAGAAAAAATGCAGCTCTGTAAATCCCCAGCTGATCTTTAAGTTGTCTTGGGAACATCACAACATGTGTGTGTGTGTGTGTTTGTGTGTGTGTGTAACGATCACTAACCTGTTCAGCTGTGTCTTTTGTATCTCTTTATTTCTTTCTATATTATCATCAGAATAAGTCAATACATTTACTCACCTCTGTTGTGAAGAGCGCAGTATCCTGGTCAGAGACACATAGTTGCCCTCCGCTGTGCCTTTACCTATCGTGGGCACTGATGAACGGCACGCCACATACAGAGCACACGCCAACCAGTGCAGTTCACTGCCCTAAGATACACACAGAGGATATAAAATAGCTGATTTAGCTAAAATTAGCCTGAAATACACTACCAGTCCAAAGTTTTTGAACAGTAAGATTTTTAATGTTTTTAAAGAAGTCTCTTCTGCTCACCAAGCCTAAATTTATTTGATCCAAAGTACAGCAAAAACAGTAAAATTCTGAAATTCTGTTTCTTTGAATAGAAAGCTCAGAAGAACTGCATTTATCTAAAATAGAAATCTTTTGTAACATTATAAATGTCTTTATCATCACTTTTGATCAATTTAAAGCATCCTTGCTAAATAAAAGTATTAATTTCTATAATTTCTTCCACCCCCCCATTATGAATAAAAAATATTTCTTGAGCAGCAAATCAGCATATTAGAACGATTTCTGAAGGATCATGTGACACTGAAGACTGGAGTAATGATGCTGAAAATTCAGGTTTGATCACAGGAATAAATTACATTTTAAAATATATTCAAATAGAAAACAGTTTTTTTAAATAGTAAAAATATTTCACAATATTACTGATTTTACTGTACTTTGGACCAAATAAATGCAGGCTTGGTGAGCGGAAGAACTTCTTATAAAAAAACATTAAAAAATCTTAGTGTTCAAAAACTTTTGACTAGTACTGTATATGTCTACACTAGCAAAACAGCATTACATTGATATTACCATGTAAAACAGCAACGCAGTAAACACAGAGGCTTCCTCTTTTGATAATATTTAGTTCTCATTTGGTTATAGTAGTGTTCTTTTTTGGTCCAACCATAAAATAACATTCTCCCAATGTTGCAGGAAGGTTTTTGAGACAACCTAAAAAAATATATTTCCAGGTTGACCAATAGCATTGCATTCTACTATGTAAATACCATGGGTTTATGTCCACAATAATAATTCTGCAACTTAGTATTTGACAGAAAACCATGTTTTTACTATTACTAACCCTGCACAGTACAGTAACACTGCTGAAATGTTTTTCAGCACAAGCACAATAAGGTGACATACAGGATATAAGTGGTGCGTATTTATTCCGTATTTATTTTTACGTATTAGCCTTAAAAAAAGCACAGCTTGTCCTTACTGTACATTATTATAATCGTTTGACTGTAAAGGTGTTCATTCAGATAAAGCCGCTGATGATGTCACACGTAACTCAGGCGCATTCTGCACTCATGTCAAATGCGTAACATGCACATACACACATTTATACGTCCTGTGACATGTTAAAGCACACACTTTATTCATTAAAACATAATAATAACATGTTAGCGTATCAATTCACATCAACGCTATTGAATGCGTGCATAGTTACGTTTCTAAATGCGTGCACCGGGCCTGTATATTATGAGCTGACTTTACCTCCAGAGTGTAATTTTTGCTGATATTTTCATAACTCCTCCAAGCCCCGTTACTCGACTCCTCATCCATATTCAGAGCTCGACACAGATCTTCAAATGCATGTCTAGTTTTTCCTAACGTATCTTCCTCCTCGCTCATTTTTAGGGCTTTTCGTGCGTAGATGTATAATATACGAGCGATGCGAGTCTTTGTTTGCAATAGAAGAAATGCAGAAAAGCAAACCGCTGTTAAATGAACGGGGGTGAAATAAGAATGAAGTTATTTCATGACAGCGCTAGCGACTGTACAGTTCTGCACGGTGTAGCCATTTAAATGTCCTTTGACTGACAGCTCACTTCTGCTGTATTTGAGCTACGCTGAAAGCGTATACACACGCACGCAATGAGAACTTACGACGAGTTTGTGGCGTAAGTGTAACAGCGAATGCCAATATGTGCGTAAATCCTGTTACACGGAAGTGGAGGTCCCGCCCACTTTCTGACTTCAATATGCCGTTTCCCCTTGACTTAACTCGTAAATTACTGTTTTACGAGTCGAAACCTGCCAGGCTGCATTTTAGCTTTTGGATAACGTTTTAATACAGGTCAAAGAGTAAATTAGTCTTTTTCCGTGTCAAGTTTTGTTCAATACTCCATTTTCTTTACTGTATATACTGTATGAGCACATTACACTAGATTTGTTTTGCCATTCAGATATTCATGGTAGTGAATATGTGGTATATTTTCGCGTAGAGAACGAATTGTTACTTTATACTAAAAATAGCAGCAGTTCAATGGAAATTCAACAGATGTTTTTGAGCGCACTTCATTATGCACTCGAAGACGTCACGCCGTGAAAACTCCATTTCCCATCAGCCAGTTGTCGGAAGTGGAGTACGTAGGAGCGGAAGTGGATGAGTTGTTTGGTAGCAACTGTCGCTGTGGTCTGTGTGTGATGCGTTTAAATCAGAGAGATCAGGTTTGGATCAAAATATTTTTGTTTTATGAAGGTTAAAAGTGCGCTGTGTGCTTATAAGTTCGTCTGCAGGAACATTGTTTTTCTATGTTTGATGACAATTTTAATTAATATTTCCGAAGTACTGTATTTGCGATATACTGTATGACTTACCATGTTAATGCATGTATCAAGTACACAAGTAATAGATGGTAATGCTATGGTACTTTGATATATTACATGGTGCTAAATGATTATCATATGTATATGTGGTAATATTTACGTATTTTAGTATTTAATAGAATACCATTGATACATGTCCAGAATTATCATGGTAATACCGTTGTATTCTTCCGTGTTTAAAGTTAAGTTTTAGTAAAGTAATTTACCGTAATTCATATTTTCAGTGTTTTTCACTTGTATGTTGGTTTGATTTCAGTCTAAATGATGTTTGCTCGTGCTGATGAGACAGCTGGTGATATTCCTGTGAAAGACATCAGTCTCAACCCAAATGGAGCCACATTGCCTGGTCAGTATTAAAACGAAAATATTATTATATTTGACAATAATTGTTTTAGATAATGGCAGTGAAATGGATAATCCTGTTTGAAACTGTTTTTAGAGGCTTTGCTGTCTCAGAATATCAGAGAGAGGCAGAATGTGTCCAAGTTCAGCAGGGAGGAGCTGGAGGACAAATTTCTACGGCTGCAGGATGAAAACCTCACACTTAAACAACATACATGCAAACAAGAAGACAAGATACGCAGGTTTGATCAGTCTTTACATTCTAAGCATGTCTAGATGATCTGGTTTAATTGTATTCTTTTCAAAAATGCAGCAATAGCAAAAACAATGTATTAAGTTTTAAAATGCGTTTGGTGTTTCAGGATGGCTACCAAGTTGATTCGTCTGGTGAAGGACCGTAAACAGAGTGAGGGGGGTCGAGTAGTGGGTGGTCGGGATGTTGAGATGGAGGAGATGATGGAGGAGCTGCAGGAGAAGGTTCAGGAGCTGGAGAAACAGAACGAAGGGCTCAAACGGCGGCTGTTAGCAGCCAAACAGCAGCTGCAGGTGCAAAACCGCCGGCACACTCCCTACAGTCACATCCAACCGCGCATCAACTCCGGCCTCCACAGACTCAGAGACGATATGCCCATGACATCATCTCGACCGCACACTCCCAAAACAGGTATCAAGTTCTATTCTGTTCTATGTTGTATTTATGTTCTATTTTGTTATATTAATATTCTGTTCTGTAATCTGCTTTATGCATATTAAATTCTACTGTATTCTATTGTTTTCCACTATGTTCTTTTTATATTTGCTATTCTATTCTGCATTCTATTTTATAATCTTTATTGTAATTTATTTTGCTGTTCTATTCTGCTGTCCATTTTGTTATATTTTATTCTATTGTGATCTGTTGTGATTTGTGTTGTTTTGTTCTATTCTGAATGAAATGTTTATTCTTTTAGTTATTCTATTCTGCCTTCATTCTGTTCTATAATCTATGCTGTGTTCTTTCTGCTCTGTTCAATTCTGCATTCTATTTTAGACTATTGTTCTATTCTATTCTAGTCTATTCTGAATCTGTTCTGTTCTTTTCTATTCTATTCAATAATATATTGTTTATTCTATTCTGAATCTGTTCTGTTTTAATCTATTTTTATTATGTTCTATTGTGCTCTGTTTTATTTTGTTCTATTCTGAATTCAGTTTGTATTCTGTTATGTCTATTTATTTTGTTATATTTTAGGCATATTATGTTCTGCTGTATTTTCTTTTGCTGTCCATTTGATATTCTGTTCTATTCTTTTGTTTATTTTATTCTTTATTCTATTCAAGAATATTTCTTTATATACTGTTCTAATATCTAGCTGCGTTTGTACTGCTCTGTTCTATTTTGCATTCTATTCTAGACTGTTGTATTCTATTCTGTAATCTTTATTGTAATTTATTCTGTTCTATTCTGCCGTCCATTTTGTTTTTATGTTCTATTATTCTATTCTATTCTATTCTATTCTATTCTATTCTATTCTATTCTATTCTATTCCATAATATATTGTTTTTTTCTGAATCTTCTGTTCTAATCAGTTTCAGTTCTATTTTATTGTGCTCTGTTGTATTTTCTGTTCTATTCTGAATTCAAATTATATTCTGTTCTATTTTGTTATCTTTTATGCATATTATATTCTACTGTATTCTTTTCTGCTGTCCATTTGATATTCTGTTCAGATTTTTATTTATTCTATTCTGCATTGTTTATAGTATATTTTATTTTGTTCTATAATCTATGCTGCATTCTTTCTGCTCTGTTCTGCATTCTATTCTAGTCTATTGTATTCTACTCTATAATCTTTATTGTAATTTATTCTGTTATATTCTGCTGTCCATTTGTTATTCTATTCTATTCTATTCTATTCTATTCTATTCTATTCTATGCTATATTCTATTGTGATCTATGTTGTATTTTATGTTCCTTTCTGTCTTTTTGTCTATTCTTTTATGCCAGTTATATTCTAATGTATTCTCTGCTGTTCATTTGATATTCTGTTCTGTTCATTTATTTATTCTGTTCTGCATTCTATTCTAGTATATTTTATTCTGTTCTATAATCTATGCTGTATTCTTTCTGTTGTGTTCTATTCTGCATTCTATTTTATGTTATGTTCTATTTTGGTACCTGTCATATTCTTTTATACATAATTTATTCTATTCAAGTCTATTCTATTCAGTTGTGCAGTCTATATTCTGTTCTATTTCAATTCTACTCTATTCTTGTCCAGAATCTATATTTTAATACGTTCTGTTTTCTTTTTTATTCTTGCAAAGTATTCTGTGTTCTGCTATAATTGTATTATATTCTGTTCTGCAATGCATATTATGTTCTGTTTTATTGATTCTATTCTATTCTATTCTATTCTATTCTATTCTATTCTATTCTATTCTTTGTAATATTTTAACTCTTCTTCTTTTTTTTTTTTTAATATCAATTTTTCTGTATTATCAATTCATAGTAATCACTTAACCTTTGTTGGGGGTGATAATGTTTTCATAACTTCTAAATATATTCTCAAAGTATCCATTTAGTGTTTTGTACTAAATGTAAAAACAGAGGTTCTAGAGAAAATTATAAACGCCTTATATTTATGATACAAATTATTGGTTGTGTTTTGTTTTCTATTCAAAGGTATCCGGCATGTTGAAGGGGACATGAGTGCAAAACCACCCCAAGGTTTGTTGCCCCGCTATGGACACAGTCTGCTGGATGAGGCCCGTGCTGAAATCCGCAACCTGTGAGTATGGCACCGAATCCACCTTATTTTTCCCATAAGAGTGGGTGCAGCCATTTGTAAATAGTTTTGTGTCTGGCTTCCAGTCTCATCCACTTCCAGCTATTTTTACCTGCACAAAAAGCTCGTTTTGCTGCTTGAAATTGCAAACTGGTGTGTCTTACCATATCATTTTAATGTATTATCTTAATTACTAACACACTGGTTTGTAGTGCAAACTGTTTTACCGTTTACCGTGCTTCGATATTCTTCTCGTTATTTCCCTATGGCGGATTATGAACGGGACGTCTAACACATTACCAGAAAACAGCTTACTTCCGCACTGAAAAATAAGGTTGATAGATGTTGCGCTATCGCTATTGACAAGCCCGCAAGTGGCAACACAGCGCTCATAGAACTGATGTTCACATTTGTTGCTTGTGTTTTCTGATCACAGAGAGAATGTGATTGAGAGCCAGCAAGCTCAGATGGAGGAGATGGAGAGATCAGCAGAGATGCTGAAAGATCAACTGAAGAGGAAAGAGAGAGAGTTTGATGAATCACTCCTTCAGATGAGAGAGCATCAGGCCAGCGGACAGAGGTGCTGCTCGCTCTTTTTAAACACTGAACTTTTAAACTCATATACAGCACAGGAATTGCTGTAATAGAATGTTAATATGACTACAGCAGAGTTTGAACTGGAATCCTTGTGCTCATGAGATACGTGTGTTTTGCAGGTTAACTATAAAGGATAATGTGGAGATGATCAAACTGCAGAAGCTGTTATCTGAGAAAGCAAACACACTTACAGTGCTGGAGGGCCGATTTCTACAACAACAGGAGGTACAACTCACCGTCATTTGACAAAAAGATTGATTTTCAGCCAGTCATAGTTTATTATTATTAGGATTGTGTTCTTTGCTATCGTTGGATTCTTTGCATCCCTGAAGACCGGAGTAATGATGCTAAAATTCAGCTTTCATCACATAAATAAATTACATTTTAAAATGTATTCACATAGAAAACAGTTATTTTGAGTTGTAAAAATATTTGTACTGTTTTTAGTGTAATTTTTATTAATTAAATGCAGCATTGGTGGGCAGAAGACATCTTTAAAACCTTCTGAACTGCAGTGTGTAATCACTAAATAAAACACTGAAGTATGTCATCTTAAACTATATATAGTTTAAATAAATTAGGGTAACCACATTAAAAATACATTACCTTTAAATGCACTTCATTGGCATCAACATCAGTGTCTTGTTTTTTGTGCCCTCTGCTGGTGGTCAGTATCAACTGCAATTTTTGTAAAGTGTGTGTGGTTTTGCAGAGTATGAAGACTCTGAAGGCTAGTCATGATGCAGCACTGGTGAAGGTGGACGAAGTCAGCCGACAGCTGAAGGAGGAGAGACTGAAGAGTTTACAGCTGGAGACACAGATTCAGACCAGAGCTCTGGACCAGAGACACACACAAGAGGTACAGCTGCCGTCATATGGCATCTTTACACAGCAAAGGCGGCACAGAAACCGAATCTGAAGCGGCATAAAACCACAAAAATGTGCATTTACACAGACCGTTTAATGCTGTTCTGAAGCGGCATAAATGCATTTACACAGGAATTAAAATAGTGGGAATCACTACAATTTTAAAATTAGTTTTAACAAAAACAAATGCTATGAAATTAAATAACGAGTATAAAAAAGAACAAACAATATAAAATACGAAATAAATAAAAACACAACATTTTAAAATGTAACGTCAGTAAATGTAAATTTCATGCGCGTGCTACAGTGTATCTGCGTTGGACGGTTTGTCACAATATTAGCTTCAGACAAGACGACAGACAAGACGATGGTGGAAGTTTGGCAGTGTTTTTTATTTTAAAAAGGCTGTCGACTTCTGCCGTTATCTATGGTTATTTCGAAGTTTTTTTTAAACATTTGTTTCTTATTTCTTTGGTTCTACGGTGTTTGCTGATTTTTACTTTGTGTAATTTATTTCTTATTCATTTTGCTAATAAACGTTCTACGTTTCTTATATTTATTTGGTTCCTTTTATGTAGCCCTAGCCTAAGTTATTTGTTATGTTATATAGCATGGTGTAATCTATTTGTATTCATTTTGTTAATAAAAGTTCCATGATGAATTTATAGGCTAAGTGAGTTTAACTTTGTATTTCGTTGTTGCTTGAACTGGATTCAAGCAATTGACGCAAAATGCCGCTAATTTAAAAGTGAAAGTAAAATGTGCACTGTGCATTAGCTATATAAAAGTGAAGAAAAGCGAGTGAAAAGATGGAAATTGAAGATATGTGCCATTGAAGTTCAGAGCCAGTTTCCTACTTTCCTACTTTCCTCATGACTGAAAAACTTGTTTCTGATGTAACCAAATAGTTAACTTGCAAAAGCGGGAAATAACGAAAAGAGAGTCCTCTCTATCAAGACAAGCTGAGAAACATTAGTCGCGACTCGCGAGGATATGGGGCTTAAATTGAAATTAATTTACCCAAAACGTACTTATTCTACCCAAATGAAATCGTGATTGGCTCTCATCATGACTGTTTCGCGTTTCATTTACACTGAATCAAAACAGCATTGCGTCGCCTTTGATAGGGACTGAGGCAGGTCAGACCCGGCATATTTTAGGTCTGCTTTAATGTGGCATTGCGTCTTTACACTGAATTCTGAGCCGACACAGACCCGCTTTAGAGCAGCCTTAAATCAACTGTGTAAAGATGCCTATATATACATCCTTTATATACAATATGATAAATGGTTTTGATAGTGCAACAGCATCACTACCAGTGTTGTTACTGTTAACTAAAACGAAAAATATCTATCTATCTATCTTACCAATTTCTGTCTGTTTTCAGTTACAAGAGAGAATCCAAGATTTGGAAAAGGAGAGAGACTTGCTCAAGGAAAACTGTGATAAATTAGTGAAAAGGTGAGAAGATAAAAGCTTGAATGGAGTACATTAAATAATAAAAAGCATAGAAATTACAGTTTGTAAAACTAAACACATACAGTAGAGTTATTGTAACTAAAGTACTGTTGTTATCGCTCATGCTTAGTATTAAGGATTTCAACAAATCCCTAGAATTGTGGGTGAGCGCTTTGCTGTGAGCACATCACTGAGTTTCTTTTTGTCTGTTGTAATAGTGCGTTTGATGTGAGTCAGGAGCAGAAATGGAAGACGAGAGAACAGCAGCTCAAACTACAGGTCGCCCAGCTGGAGACGGCTTTAAAATCCGACCTCGCTGATAAAAACCAGATCCTGGATAAGATCAAGGCAGAGAGAGGTAACCGCACACACGACCGCAGGTGCTTTAAAACTGCTGATGTAACACACTCTCACTCTTATTTTATTTTCACAAAAGATTTAAGTGAAAAGCTGGTGCAAGAAAACAAGGAACTTCAGCTGCGTTACCTTGAGCAGAAACAACAACTGGATGAAATTAAAGAGCGCATGAAGTTCTTTACCAAGGTAAAGTGTAATATTTGTAGCAGCAGAGAAGAAACATAGCAATCTGAAGCAATAGTTCACCCAAAAATAAAATGACCATGAAACAACTTAAAAAAGGATGAACATTTACAGTTGGAATCAAAAGTTTACATACACCTTGCAGAATCTGCTAAATGTTATTTATTATTTTATTTTTTTTTACCAAAATAAGAGGGATCATACAAAACTACACGCTATTTTTTTAATTTAGTACTGACCTGAATAAGATATTTCACATAAAAGACGTACATATAGTCCACAAGAAAAAATAATAGATTAATTTATAAAAAATGACCCTGTTGAAAAGGTTACATATGCTTGATTCTTAAAGAAGTCCACTTCCAAAACAAAGATTCACATATAATGTACTCACCCTTGTCATCCAAGATGTTCATGTCTTTCTTTCTTCAGTCGTAAAGAAATTATGTTTTTTGAGGAAAACATTTCAGCATTTTTCTCCTTATAATGGACAGATATGGTGCCCTGAGTTTGAACTTCCAAAGAACGATCCCAGACAAGGAAGAAGGGTCTTATCTAGCGAAACGATCAGTTATTTTCATTTAAAAAATACAATTTAAATAATTTTTAATCTCAAACGCTCGTCTTGTCTCACTCTCCCTGAACTCTGTGTATTCTGGTTCAAGACAGTTAGGGTATGTCGAAAAACTCCAATCGTATTTTCTGCCTCAACTTCAAAAATCATTTCAAAATCATCCTACATCACTGCAGAAGTACCAACATAGCCTTTGCAAAGTGAACATGCAAAGAAGATCAAACACCCTTAACAAAAAAGGTAAAACAGTGATATAGGACGATTCTGAAGTTGAGGGAGAACATGAGATTGGAGTTTTTCGACATACACTAACTGTCATGAACCAGAACAAAAACAGAGTTCAGACAAAGCAAGACAAGACGAGCGTTTGACATTAAAAAGTATATAAATTGTATTATTTTTAATGAAAATAATCGTTACACTAGATAAGACACTTCTTCTTTGGCTGGGATCGTTTACAACCGGATCTGTGATCGTTTCAAGCCGCATTTAAACTGCATTTTGGAAGTTCAAATTCAGGGCACCATATCAGTCCATTATATGGAGAAAAATCCTGAAATGTTTTCCTCAAAAAACATAATTTCTTTACGACTGAAGAAAGAAAGACATGAACATCTTGGATGACAAGGGGGTGAGTACATTATATGTGAATCTTTGTTTTGGAAGTGGACTTCTCCTTTAATACTGTGATGATCCACAGCTGTGTTTTTTTATTTAGTGATAGTTGTTCATGAGTCCCTTGTTTGTCCTGAACAGTTAAACTGTCTGCTGTTCTTTAGAAAAATCCTTCAAGTCAAACAAAATTCTTTGTTTTTTCAGCACTTTTTTACATTTGAGTTCAAATACACAAAAATGTAAAAAAAAAAAAAACAAATAATTTGTGGGACCTGAAGGATTTTTCTGAAGAACAGCAGCAGTTTAACTGTTCAGGACAAACAAGGGACTCATGAACAACTATCACTAAACAAAAAAAAAACACAGCTGTGGATCATTCAGGTAACAACAGTATTAAGAATCAAGTGTATGTAAACTTTTGAATAAATTCAACTATTATTTTCTCTTGTGTACTATATGTAAATGTATTTTATGTGAACTTATTTGATCTTATTTAAGTCAGTACTAAATTAAAAATAACATGCATTTTGTATGATCTCTCTTATTTTATTTAGATTCTGCAAGGTGTATGTAAACTTTTGACTTCAACTGTACATTACAGATGATTTATTTGTTTCCTAAATCTTATACTCTGTTTTAAAGGAAAGTGAAATAGATGCAGCTGAACTCAGTGAAGCCCTCATGCTTATAAAGGTAAATTAATAGGTACTAATTATAGATGACTAGATTACTAACATACACTACTGTTCAACTGTTTTGGATCAGAATTTATTAATTAATTTTATTTATTTTTTAATGAACATTTAGGTTCGTAGGAGTCAGAAGAGTGGAGAGCTTGGATTTCTGGAGAAGGTTGAGGAAGATGTGAAAGTAGACGTGGAGCGATCTTTCAGGGAACTGCAGGCCACTCATGCTGAGACCATTCAAGAGCTGGAGAAGACCAGGAACATGCTCATCATCCAACACAAGATCAATAAAGACTATCAGGTTTGACCAACCGACTAACAGACCTTAGATAATCACCACTATCTATTATCCAGACGTCAACATGAAATCAAAATGAACACATTAAAGGGTTAGTTCACGCAGAAATGAAAATTCTGTCATTAATTACTCACCTTTATAACAGACCAAACCTGTAAGACCTTCATTCATCTTCAGAATACAAAGTGAGATAATTTTGATAAAATCCAAGAGCTTTCTGACCCTGCATTGACAGCAACACAATTACCATGTTCAAAGCCCAGAAAGGTAGTAAGGACATTGGTAAAATAGTCCATGTGACATCAGTAGTTTAATAGCTACGAGAATACTTTTTGCGTGCAAAGAAAACAAAAAATGACTTTATTTAACAATTTCTTCTCTTCTGTGTCAGTTGACATGCATTCAGGGTCAGTCTGTCTATGCGGAGTTAGAAAGCTCTCAGATTTCATTGAGAATATCTTAATTTGTGTTTCGAGGATGAACGAAGGTCTTGTGGGTTTGGAACAGCATGAGGGTGATTATATGATAGAATTTTCATTAATGGAACTGAAACGGTCCTTTTAACACAAATTCCTGGTCAGTATTTCTAAAATCTTAGTAGTTACTGCAGTGATTTAATGTTGGTCAACTTTAATGTAATGATGCTTTCAGAAATAATAGAAAATAACAATAGATTTGAAAGAAGCACTACCATTTGCACCGTGTCCAGATTCACTTGAGAGTAAATTTGACCTTTAGCCTCCATATGGAGCCTTCTAGACAGTAGGGGCTGGGGCTGTTTAAGGAAACTGCACAATCATATCCAATTCCAGACCTCCAGCTTAGACTTTATTTTGGTAAGGAACACACTTTTCAGAATTCAGTCGATTCCCAGTCGATAATATCAAATCTTGCTGTACATTTTTATCAACATAGTGAAACAGTATTGTAGAGTCTGTCTCAAGTCCAAAAACATACTTTCAGGGTCTCTGTCTGGTTATGGAAGGATACTTCACGCTGTTCAGGTCTCTGTTTTGGCTCAAACTTGAACCTCTTCTAGTCTTGTTCTTGACTCTGACTCAATTTACTGAGGTCTCGGCCTGGAAGGGTTTGCTTTTCTCCAAAATACAGATATTGGTCACACATGGCTAATGTATTCAAACAAAGCGCTCAACACTGATTACTGTCAGACTTTCAAAATCCTTTATCACTTGAATTACGAATTGGAGGGGATATACATCTTTATTTTGCGATAAAGATGGCTGAATGTACATTATTCTACTTATTACACAGCTGCTTGCCCTAAAGTAAAAAATTCAACGTGAAACACTGATCTGAGTTGAAATATTTGAGCTCAGATCTTTCATGAAAAAATCAGTTGCTAGCAAGTTTCAACTAGACAGACAGTATTAAGGGATAGTGCAGTCATACCACTTTTATTACACAACATTTCACCACATAAATATTTAAGTAGAAGTACTTACAGTGCTAGTTATCTTATAATCCATTACAGTGTACAAAACAAAATGGCAGCAGCTGCGTTTGTATGAAACAACAGAGCGAGTCCACGATACCAGGATGACAGAATTAAGAAACCGTATACATAATATTGAATTTTTAATATTAAGTAATATTTTATTAGCTAACCAAACGCAAAGCTTCCTCCAAGAAAAACTATCAAGCGTATAGCACCGACTTTTACCAATTGTTATTGGGTAATAACATACCTTGGAATGTCACGACTGACCAATCAGAATCAAGCATTCCACAGAGCCGTCTAATAATTTAATTTAAAGCACAGCCACCACAAATTGAGACTTAACACCTCTTATTTACTTTAAGATCATTCTGAGGTTGAAGGAACACTCCACTTTTTATGAAAATAGGCTCATTTTCCAACTCCTCTAGAGTTAAACAGTTGAGTTTTATCGTTTTTGAATCCATTCAGCCGATCTCCGGGTCTGGCGGTAGCACTTTTAGCATAGCTTAGCATATAACATTGAATCCGATTAGACCGTTAGCATCTCACTCAAAATGACCAAAGAGTTTTGATATTTTTCCTATTTAAAACTTGTCTCTTCTGTAGTTACATAGTGTACAAAAAATGAAAAGTTGCGATTTTCTAGGTCGATATGGCAAGGAACTATATTCTCATTTTGGCGTAATAATCAAGGAACATTGCTGCCGTACCATGAGTGCAGCAGGCACAATGACATTACAGTTAAGGGGAGTTGGACAATGAGCCTATTTTAAAAAAAAGTGGAGTGTTCCTTTAAACACAGATTTGAAATCATAACAAGAAATAGTGTAATAGCTGTGATACTTGTTTTTGAATGTTTGCATAGTTATGACAGGAAACACTGGCATATAACAGTGCATTGGAAAAAACAATTAATCTTAAAAAATTAAGTATATGTATAAACCCAAATAGAAAATAAAACAGTTGTCGAATAAGCATGTGTGCTATTCTGTATCCTAAACTCCTGAAACATTGGTGTCTCATGTCATAGCAGTCAATGCAATTTACGAAATAAGTCAATTAAATCTATATATGTGTGTGTGTCTGTGTCTGTGTGTGTGTTTGTGAAAAAGATGTACCCCCTTTGTAATCATAAACAATTTTCAAAAGTAACTAATTTAATTGCACATTTTTTCTCAGTAACTAATTACAGTTACATTTATTTTGTAATTAAATTACGTAATTCCATTACATGTAACTAGTTACTCCCCAACACTGATTGTTGTAGGCAGAGGTTGAAGCAGTCACTCGCACGATGGACGATCTGAAACTTGAATATGAACTGAAGTCGGAGAAGCTGGCGCAGCTACTGGACATGAGAGCTGCCAAGATAAAGAAACTTGAAGGTAAAGCTGCATCCAGCACATGATCTTCAGATTCCCAATGTTGCATTAACGCTTAGTGAAACTAATTCTTCCTATGTCCTTCCAGCCCAGCTGAAAGACATTGCGTATGGAACCAAGACCCATGTTTTCAGACCTGATGTGACCAGTGATGACATTACAGATGAGTTTGATGAAACCCTTAGCTTGGCTCGAGGCGAGAACCTTCTGGAAATTCACTTGGGGAAAGCACAGTTCTCTCCTGAAGCTGTAGAAAGTCTGAAGGACAAAGATCTGTCCACTTTCTGCACATACGCCTTCTACGACTTTGAGCTGCAGTCTACACCTGTGGTTCGAGGGGTCCGTCCAGCGTATAGTCTCACGTCTCAGTATCTCGTGAGGGTGGATGATCTCTTCCTGAACTATCTCCACACCAGCTCAGTTACGGTGGAGGTTCAACTCGCTGAGGGCTTGAGCTTCCGCACGGTGGCTGCTGGTCAGCTCAGGTTAAATCAACTGCTGGAACGAGATGGGAAGGTGTTTGGCACCATCCAGTTAGTTGGTGAGTCTTAAGACCGTCTTCTGTAGAGGCTGACCAGTATGGGTTTTGTAGTTGATATTAAAGGAATTGTTCAACCTAGGGCTGGGTGATAAATCAATAACGATAATTATCACGCAATATAAATTTCCTCGATAAATGATAACGAGTTCGGTAAATGTACGATATAATGTTTGGGCGGCAGAGGCGGAACGAATGAGCACTAGTCAGTTGAAGCACACCACTCAGATCGTTTATCCACTCAGATCAAAGTTCAAACGGCGGCTCGGTGCAAGCTAGAGCAGATGCGTTCACTCGCTGATGAGTCTCGGTCATGCGACCACTAAACAGCGCTGTGAGATCTAGTGTGAAGAGCTTGAATTCAGCGAAGAACACAAATGACTCGGTTTATAGCCAGATGAAACAGCGCTGACTAACAGGAGAAACACTGTGCCCAACAATACAGTCAGAAGGCTTTTTAATCTACAAATCGCCATAATTTACCATAGATTTACTGTAGTAGCACTAACTGCACAGTGGTATTGTGTCAGAAATGTGGGTATTCATGTCGAAGTTTATTATATTATTAATGTATATTAAATGTATTGAAGGAAGAGTAATGGAAAATATTACAGTATTTTTTGTGATTAAGCTATAGTGTTTATGCATTTATACTAAATGTATTTAGACTGTTTTTTATACAAATACATAGAAACCATGTTACTTTTTTACCATGGTATTGAAGTGCTATATTTGTGGTTTTAACTGTGATTACTATGATCTTAATGTATGCTACTATGAAAAATCAATGGCTAATTAAAAAAAAGGCAGAATAATTCAATATCACCATATAAAAATGAGGTTTCTACAATTTTTACAGATATTACTGATTTTGATAATGAACATAAATCTACATCTGCATCCTAACTCAAGCTGCTATCAAATGTGTGTTTCTAAAAGTGAAAAAAAATTATATTATTATTAATAATATAATGTTTCTTGATTTGAAACAGTATTACTTATTAGAACATGTAGAACTAAGAAATTGTTTTTTTCTTATTATTTTTAATTTATTTTGTAAGGACAAATGTAAAAGTGTAAAAAAAATTCAAAAACATGAAGAGTTTGTCATGTTCTGAACATAAAGAATAGTTTAAAACCACAATTAACCATCTGGTTTTTACAAATTTCACACTGGAGAAAAAAATCTGCCTTTAAACGTAAATATTGTAATATTTTTTTGTCCATACCACCCAGCCCTAGTTCAACCCGAAATGAAAACTCACTGTTTTCGTAGATACAACTTATATGACTTTCTTTTGAGGAACACAAAAAGGAGAAGTTTAGCAGAATGTCCAAGCTGCTCTTTTGCATACAACACTTAAAAAATAGAGGTTCTTTATTGCCATATATCGTTCATTAACATCCATAGAAACTTTTCAATGCACAAAAGGTTCTTTATAGTGGAAAAGGGTTCTTCTGATTATTAAAATGTCCTTAACCCTTTAAATGTCACTCCCATTTTTGAACACAGATCATCCAAACTTAAATTTTTATGATTTATGAATGAAAACATTTTATAATATGGTTTTGATGTACGTTTTCCATGGTAATGCAATGTCAAATTTTAAAATGGCTTTCGAAGGATGAATTTTGATATTTTAAGTTGAACTGATATATAATTTCTTTTGATTTCTATTGCGTGTTAGGGAAAAAGGCAATGAAGAAACTCTTTTGTGACAAATGTCAGAACTCCTGTTATGATGTAGATTTTTGAGGTGCACTTTTGACATATATTAATCTACTACTTTTCCTACATATTCTGTAACACAAAAATATGGTAAAATATCTGTTTAGGAGTCTTAGACCTTTCCAACGTATGTATGATTTGTCATGATTAGTTTTGATGATGATTTTGTAATATGGTGAACTAAACGTCCCACTGAGGGGACGGTGACAGTTAAGGTTAACACTAAGAAATACATGGTTAATCTATTTTGAAACCTTTTTTAAAACTTAATTTCAGTTGAAAGTGATTAAAACTGCTAAAAAGGACAAAAATAAATGACCATAAAGCTTTCATAAAAGTGTTTTCCATCTGTTTGTAGGTGTTACAGATGAGATCCAGGTGTTTGGTGCTCTGGAGTACTGGCTCAAACTCAGGGTTCCTATGGAACAAGCCATTCGCCTTTATAAGGAGAGAGTCAAAGCGCTTGGTTACCTCAACACAAGCATGAGGGACAGCCAGGTACTATTTGCAACCCCATCTAAGGCACCGTTTGCTGCTTTGAAGCATGCTAAAATGACTTGATCTTCTTTCCTCTTCAGGCTTTATCGGTTCCTGTCCCCAGTTCCTCATCATTGATGGATGGTGATCTAAATGAACTAAACATCACCATACACTCCTGCTGTAATCTCAAATGCAGAGGTCTTCACACTCAACCCAGCCCATACGTCATCTACAAACTCTACGACTTCCCTGACCATGACACGCCAGTCATATCCTCCACCAATGAACCGCAGTTTGAAGATCACATGATCTTCCCGGTGGCTATGAGCTCTGATTTTGATGCGTTCCTTAGGTCAGAGGCTCTAGTGTTGTATGTGTTTGATGATTTGGATGTTGAGAACCAGCTGTACCTGGGGAAGGCCAAAGTACCGCTCGTCTCGCTGGCGCACGATAAAAAAATCACTGGTGAGGACAGACTCTTTGTTGCAATGTAGATTGAATTTGATTGATTTATTTATTTATTTATATATTTTTTAGTTAAAAAATAAAAAACTCAATGAAATCAAAATAAAAGTTTTGTGGCTTTTAGGTCATGTCAAATGGTAAAAAATAAAAAATTAGCAGACACGTTTCAAATAAATGTTGGACGTTTTTGTCCAATAAAATGCTGACCAGAAATAGAAAATATAGCAACAGCAAAATTATGATTCATTTGTGTCTTATTCATTAATTTATTTTAATTTTATTTACTTTCCTAATAATCAGTTGTTTTGTAAACTAAAAAACTCTTTAGAAAAGGACAAATTTGGGAATTATATATATTTGACACATTTTTTTGGAAATATAATGTTATCAGGATATTTTTTTTAAATTAATTATTTGTTTATTTAGAAAATTAGTCCTAGAAACATTGGAAAGAAAATTGTGTTTATTATATTTATTTAAATTTATTACATTTATTGCATTTTTATTTCTTCAGGAACACTGGAAAAATATATTAAAAATCTGTAAATTAATATATAAATATAGATTTTATTATATATTTTTTATTATTTATTTTTTGAGGTTTATGTTTAAAACAGGTGTATGTAAAATCTGTATATATATATATATATATATATATATATATATAAAATCTGTAAATTAATATATAAATATTTAAAAATATATAAATATATTTATAGATTTATATATAAATCTGTCAATCAATTGATTGACAGATTTATCACCTTTAATATTGATATTTTTCTTGTGGTTTGTATTTTTTAAGGTATGTTTGAGCTTACAGACCCTGCAGGTCTCCCCAGCGGCCAAATCAGTGTGACTTTGAAATGGAAGTTCACATACCTTCCTCCAACAACCTCGACTATTACCACACAACAGACCAAGATCACCGGCAGAACGACGCCAGAGAGACAGACGTCCCGAGACAAGGAGAAAACACAGACAGAGACACAACAGATGATCAAACACCCTCCAATAATACCTCAACCCACTGTTTCTGAGGTAATGACATCCCCAAAACACTTCAGCATGCAGAGCCATAAATAAATCAATGCAGAATGCTTTTTTTGTCATTGTAGAATATACATGTGTTTTTTTTGTTCTTCATATATAGACTCCAATGCCCAAACCCAGGCAGCGAACTTTACCAAAATCAACTACTAAAAGAGTTTCTTTTGTGGATGTTACCGAGCTTGAAAAACAGGTACAAAAAAATTCTGTGTCACTCTTACTATTACTCAAATTAAAGGATAAAAATGTACAGATAATGTACTCACCCCCTTGTCATCCAAGATATTCATGTGTTTCTTTCTTTAGTTGTAAAGAAATTGTCTTTTTAGAGGAAAACATTTTTCTTCATATAATGGACTGATATGGTGCCCCGAGTTTGAACTTTCAAAATGCAGTTTATATGGAGAAAAATCCTGAAATGTTTTCCTCAAAAAACATAATTTCTTTACAGCTGAAGAAAGAAAGACATGAACATCTTGGATGACAAGGGGTGAGTACATTATCTGTGAATCTTTGTCGTGGAAGTGGACTCCTTCTTTAAGGCATTACTTAACCCTGAGTATTATCCTGTACCATTTGTGCACTTCTGTATTTGGTGTTTTGATTATGTATTTTGCGTGTTTGTATTAATAATCACTAATAGATGGAGCAGACTGCAGCCTCTGATGAAGGTGATAATGAAGAGCCGAAATCATCTGTGATCCCTGCACCAAAGGTACACTCAAAATACTGTGAAATTTACAGTTTAAAAGGAATACAATTGTCAAAAAAAAGTTTAGGAACAAACAATATGTGACGCTGTGTTTCTCAGACTGTCATAGTGATGGAAGCAGGAGAGGCCACGGCAGTCAGTGAGGAAGAGGACGAGGAAGAGTCTCATTTCTCTGAGGGTCAGGTGATCACCGCCAGCTCTCAGTCTGATGAGTCTGAGATTTCTGAGGAGCTGCAAGAGCCACTAACAGGTGTGTCTGTTTCAAGTTATGAAAATTAAAATCATGTAAAGTAGGGTTCCTCAAATCTTGCGCTACAGAGTTTAGCTCCAACCCTGATCAAACTCACCTACCTGTGATTGTCTAATGATCCTAAAGACAGTGATTAGCATGCTCAGGTGTGTTCGATTAGGATTAGAGCTAAACTCTGCAGGAAAGTGGATCTCGTGGGCCAGATTTGAGGATCCCTGATGTAAAGCATAAAACACCATTAACATTGGTAATAGTATACATTTCCAAGTGAAACAAACATATTCAGCCAGAAATAATGTTTTCATTGTATCCATTGGTATTTGATTTGTCTTTGAATTCCAGGCTATAATATTTTTGTTTAATTTTATTTCCCCCCCTGCCTTGATTGATTGATTGATTTGATGACTACTGGGTGTGAATATGACAAATTTAGCTTTCCAGTTGGCTTATTTTGATGGTTTTAGTATTGTAATCAATTATTTAATTTATATTAGCACAAATTTAGTGCTAAAATAATGCTAAAATGTTTATTTTATTTTATTTTATTAAGTAATTTTTTTTTAATTTTTTTTTTTTTTAATTTTAAATTATTAAAGCTCATTTGCATTGGTAAGTAATACAATTTGTCAAGCTCTTCCGCATTTTGTCCATAATTCAATGTCATTATATGGAAAGAGCAGCATAAACATAATTCAAAGCTTTTCCTTTTGTGTTTCACCGAAGAAAGTCCACAAAACCAGTCATAAGGGTCAATTTTTTACAGTTGAGATATATACATCAAGAATAAATAAGCTTTCCATTGATGTATGGTTTGTTATGATAGGACAGTATTTGGCCGAGATACAACTATTTGAATATCTGTAATCTGAGGGTGCAAAAAAATCAAAACATTGAGAAAATCACCTTTAAAGTTGTCCAAATGAAGTTCTTAGCAATGCATATTGTTAATCAAATTAATTAATAAAAAAAAAAATAAATATATATATATATATATATATATGTACAGTAGGAAATTTACAAAATATCTTCATGGAACATGGTCTTTACTTAATATCTTAATGATTTTTGGCACAAAAGAAAAATCGATCATTTTGACCCATACAGTGTATTGTTGGCTATTGCTACAAATATACCCATGCTAATTATGACTGGTCTTGTGGTCCAGAATCACATATACACTGACCAAAATTATAAATGCAACACTTCTGTTTTTGCCCCCATTTTTCATAAGCTGAACTCAAAGATCTAAGACTTTTTCTATGTAAACAAAAGGCCTATTTCTCTCAAATATTGTTCACAAATCTGTCTAAATCTGTGTTAGTGAGCACTTCTCCTTTGCTGAGATAATCCATCCACCTCACAGGTGTGGCATATCAAGATGCTGATTAGACAGCATGATTATTGCACAGGTGTGCCTTAGGCTGGCCACAATAAAAGGACACTCTAAAATGTGCAGTTTTATCACACAGCACAATGCCTCAGATGTCGCAACTTTTGAGGGAGAGTGCAACTGGCATGCTGACTGCAGGAATGTCCACCAGAGCTTTTGCCCATAAATTGAATGTTCATTTCTCTACCATAAGCCGTCTCCAAAGGTGTTTCAGAGAATTTGGCAGTACATCCAACCGGCCTCACAACCGCAGACCACGTGTAACCACACCAGCCCAGGACCTCCACATCCAGCATCTTCACCTCCAAGATTGTCTGAGACCAGCCACCCAGACAGCTGCTGCAGCAATCGGTTTGCATAACCAAAGGATTTCTGCACAAACTGTCAGAAACGGTCTCAGGGAAGCTCACCTGCATGCTTGTCATCCTCATCGGAGTCTCGACCTGACTGCAGTTCGTCGTCTTAACCGACTTGAGTGGGCAAATGCTCAAATTCGATCTGGCACTTTCGAGAGGTGTTCTCTTCACGAATGTATGCCGGTTTTCACTGTACAGGGCAGATGGCAGACAGCGTGTATGGCGTTGTGTGGGAGAGCGGTTTGCTGATGTCAACGTTGTGGATCGAGTGGCCCATGGTGGCGGTGGGGTTATGGTATGGGCAGGCGTATGTTATGGACAGCATAGGTGCATTTTACTGATGGCATTTTGAATGCACAGAAATACTATGACAAGATCCTGAGGCCCATTGTTTTGCCATTCATCCACGACCATCACCTCATGTTGCAGCATGATAATGCACGGCCCCATTTTGCAAGGATCTGTACACAATTCCTGTAAGCTGCAAACATTCCAGTTCTTGTATGGCCAGCACAGGTCATACATACTCATTGGACATGTCACCCATTGAGCATGTTTGGGATGCTCTGGATCGGCGTATACGACAGCGTGTTCCAGTTCCTGCCAATATCCAGCAACTTCACACAGCCATTGAAGAGGAGTGGACAAACATTCCACAGGCCACAATCAACAACCTGATCAACTCTATGTGAAGGAGATGTGTTGCACTGCGTGAGGCAAATGGTGGTCACACCAGATACTGACTGGTTTTTGGACCCACCCCGGAGCCCCCCAATACAGTAAAACTGCACATTTTAGAGTGGTCTTTTATTGTGGCCAGTCTAAGGCACACCTGTGCAATAATCATGCTGTCTAATCAGTATCTTGATATGCCACACCTGTGAGGTGGATGGATTATTTCGGCAAAGGAGAAGTGCCGAAGTCACTAACACAGATTTAGACAGATTTGTGAACAATATTTGAGAGAAACAGGCCTTTTGTGTACATAGAAAAAAGTCTTAGATCTTTGAGTTCAGCTCATGAAAAATGGGGGCAAAAACAAAAATGTATGTTCGGAATGACATGAAGGTGACTAAATAATGACTTCAGTGCTTACGTTAAACTCTAATTATATTCCAAGTTACCGCAAACTTAAGGTGGTTGTATCATTGAAAAAAAAAAAAAAAAAAGAAGTTTGTGTTGTGTTTGTGTTATTGTAGGCAGTAAGGGCCCTGTGCTTCGGCCCTTACTAAAACTTGTATTCAGCAGAGCCACAAATGAATGTTTTGGTTTCCAATACTTAGTGCCGAGTGTTAGTATTCAGTTTCATATGAGAAAGCAGCTGTGCTATTGTTTTTCGAATGAGATGAGAATCATTAATATTTCATTCGCTGCTGCCAATAATCTGATGTGTTTCCTGTTGACAACCAACAACATAAATGTTAATGTGTGTTGACCTTGGCCAAGAGGCTGTCTTTAAAGTGTTTGTGTCTAACATCTCTCTTTTACCTGCTGTGGGCCACCTGAGACCAAAGCGAGAGATGGACGATGAGAAAATAAACAACCCGTTCATGAACACCTTCCATGTGAAATGAGATCCATCTAATGATCTTCTAGTGTTTTACATTCTGTATTATCAACTGATCATAATAAAGAAAATGCTCTGTTGTCTCTGCAGACGTTCAGGTTGAGGATGATGATAGCGATGACTGCATTGTTCCTGCTCGGAGCTCACAGCAGAAAAAACAGGTGTGTTGGATCATTTTGCATCTGTGCGTTTAACAAATGAACCAGTTTTTTTTCTATTGTTGACCAATATGTTAAGTGTATTTTCTAATGTTAGTTTATGTGTGTTTTGCTATATGTGCTAGACATGAGGGGGAGGGGGGGGGTCAATATTTCTTTTTCTTTTTGACTGTCCGCTGATTTAAAAATAATCAGTGCAAATAAAAAACAAGTGAAAAATATGACAAATAACTAAATGCAAATAAATTACATAAATGCAGCCGTGGTAAGACTTTCTATAAAAACAAAACAAAAAATAATATACATTTATGTAAACATTTTATATACATATATAGAATTAAAATATAAAATGAAGAAATAATATACATGTATTTTTCATTTTATATACATGTATATTCGTTTATTATAAATCACAATTAATCACATCCAATAGAAAAGTTTGTGTTTACATATTATATGTGTGTGTTCTACGTAAATGTATTATGTATGGCTGGTGAAATTTCAGCTTTGCATTTTAGGAATAAGTTATATTTTAAAGTAAATTATAAAAGAAACCTGTAAATTGTAATAATAATTTGCAGTATTAGCCTAAGAAACTTCCTTGAAAACATTAAAAATCTTACTGATCCCAAACTTTTTAAATAAGAATTTACTCAAAAATAAAAGTGTTCTTTATCTGCACAAGTACACGTAGATGGCAGCTTCTACTAACATGTAATCTAACTTTGCAGATAGGTTCTTAACCATATTATGAAATGTGTTTATAAGAAACTATTTTAATTTAACCACGTAATAGTCACAAATTAATACACCTAATGTCCCTATTATTTTTCTTACTTTAAGTGTTTGACATTGTTTAAAAACCACGGAGAGGAAATTCTAATGACCAAATACCTAAATATTTGGTATTTCTGACAAAACTATGATGTATATATGTTCAGAGAAATTCAGTTTCTCAACAAAGAACAAATATGAATTGCTGGGTCTGAGAAGGATGTTATATTTTTTGCTGATAAAGGGTCATTTTAAATATTTATGTGATTAATTTAGCCTACAATTTAACCTGTGTAAGCGGACAGCTGACTTGTGTGAACAGGGTGATGTACATGCAGAGATTTGAACGGTCAGGTTAGTGTTGGCTCACTTTGTGTCCTAAGAGGATTGTGGAAAGAAACAGAGATCTAACGACGGCTGTCAGCACAAACTTAATGGACTAAACACTCCAGCAATGTGGACGGCATGTTTGACAGATTGAATCAAATGATACACAGACGGACAAAGCATCTCCAACCCCCATCATTATCAGAGAACTATGCCCTGTAGGTTACACGTCTACATCAGGAAAGAGATATAGTTTTTCCGGTGTCCATCATTTCAAACAGTGGAATATTCTTCGCGGATGTCCTGTCAGATGTAGAGAGTGATTGGAGTCCCTGAAGATTCACAGCGAGTCTCACCATGTCAGTTGGTGTGAGGTTGTATGTCAGTTGTGATAAGGTCATGTGTTGCTTTGCTCCACCAGCCGTCCGAGTGCATTCGTGTGGAGATCGTTTCTCTGAGTCTGAAGCCGGGCTCAAGAGTGGCGGAAGACAGTGGAATTGTCCGACTGTTTGTGGAGTACTGTTTCCTGGGCCTTCCATCAGTTGAGACACCGCTGTCCCTAAAGAAACCTCTTCCTGGACACAGCGTCTCCTACAACTTCAGCAATGGTGAACAGCAACATTCATACTAATATCCATGCAATACCAAACATTGTAATTGTTACTTTTCTGCTTTACTACTTATGGTAGCATGTTGAACCTTATGGTAGAAAGTTGTGAGAAGTGGTGCATTAGTTGGGAAGTCTTTGAACTTTCTTCTGGCCAATTTTGGGGTCTACACCTCAAACCTTCTAGAGCAGAAGTGCCCAAACTCTGTCCTGGAACACCGGCCCTCCAGGACCGAGTTTGGGCACCCCTGTTCTAGAGCTGCCATAAGCTTTACACTTTTCTGCTTTGGTCTATAACAGTGGATCCTGGTCCTGGAGAACCCCCAACACTGCATGTTTTTTATGCCAGTTTTATCCAGAGATACCCAAACTCGGTCCTAAAGGGCCAGTGTTCTGTAGAGTTTAGCTTCAACCCCAAATAAGACACACCTGAACCAGCTAATCAAGCTCTTACTAGGCATACTAGAAACTTCCTAGGCAAGTTGGAGCTAAACTCTGCAGGACACTAAGTTTGGGCACCCCTGGTCTTATCTGATTTACACATTTGAGGTCTTAGAGCAAGGGTGTCCAAACTTGGTCCTGGAGGACTGGTGTCCTGCAGAGTTTAGCTCCAACTTGCCTCAATGCACCTGCCTAGAAGTTTCTAGCATGCTTAGTAAGACCTTGCTTAGCTGGTTAAGGTGTGTTTAATTCGTGTTGGAGCTAAACTCTGCAGGACAGTGGCTCTCCAGGACCGAGTTTGGACACCCCTGTCTTAGTGTCTTTACTAATGAGCTGATGAGTTGAATCAGATGTGTTTGGTTAGGGAGACATCTAAAATGTGCAGTGTTAGGGGTTCTCCAGGACCAGGATTGGGAACCACTGGTCTACACAGGGGTGTCCAATTCTGCTCCTGGTGGACCACTATCCTGCAAAGTTAAGCTCCAACCCCAATTAAACACACCTGAACCAGCTAATCAAGGTCTTCAGGATCACTAGGGCTACAAGCAGGTGAGGTTTTTTCAGGGCTGGAGCTAAACTCTGCAGTAGTGTTGGGTTCGAGTCCACCTAAGTCGAGTCCGAGTCGAGTCCGAGTCTTTTACCAATTGAGTCCGAGATGAGTCCGAGTCCAAAATGGGCCGAGTCGGACTTAAGTCCGAGTCCCAAAGGGCCGAGTCCATCCGAGTCCAAGGAAACACTACTGTTTGTCAGTATCTTAACATTGTTTTAATCCAGGGGTGCCCAAACTCGGTCCTGGAGGGAGGTGTCCTACAGATTTTAGTTCCAGCCCCGATTAAACACACGTGAACCAGCTAATCAAGCTTATACTAGGCATACTAGAAACCGCCTGGCAGGTGTGTTGAGGCAAGTTGGAGCTAAACCAAGGACCAGGACCGAGTTTGGGCACCCCTGTTTTTAACCTTTACAGCTATAAAAATGCAATGTCAGTTGAAATGTAAGAAAAGCAAACCTCTAGTGGATCTTGCCATTTTGATTTTTGATTTCACAACATCTCATAAGTGTCCATGCTCTGCTTAGCAAACTTATAGTCATGTAACAGAAGTTATGGCTGATCTATGTAATGTGACATATTTTAGAGTGAAACAGGTTTTAGAATATGAAAAGTTATAGGGCGGGACTTGACTTTATTCATCGATGTAGTAAATATATGTATAATGTATGATAATGTATAAATTCAAGGGTGGGGGTAAAGGAGTAGGTATCTTTGTGAATGGGACCTTAAAGGGGTCATCGGATGCTAAGTTCACTTTTTCATGTTGTTTGAACATTAATGTGTGTTGGCAGTGTATGTACAAATCTGCCCTATAATGATAAAAATCCATGCAGTGGTTTTTAATTAATCTCTAAAAATAATATCCCCTTTTTCAAATCGAGCCGTTCTCAGATGCCTGTCGTTGTGCCGTCACACCCACAGAGGACACTCCCACGATAGTTGATTGACATGAGCTCTTATCTTAGACCAGCTGTCACAGTCCAGTAACTTTCCATGTTTTGATGCCGGAGCAGGGATGTTAAGTTAGACAAGAATATCTCCGACTGAGCGATTGAGGTGTTGTGTTGCTGGATGTAATAATGAACATAGTGGTCGTCATTTACTCCTGACATCTGAGCCGCTGAAGATGCAGTAGATTACGTTTGTTTGTGAAGGGAATGTGTCTCCCGATCTACATATATCCGTCTATGTTCATGCAAATCATTCATGATCCAGCTTCACTTACAGCAGAAGCATTTTTTTTTATGAATCTTTGCGATCGCCTTTCCTCATATAGTGATAGTTAGGAAGTTTAGCGGCTAAACGTGGCTAAAGTAAACAAGAATTTTTAATCAAAGTATATTAGAGACTTTTCATTAAGACCCTAAAGAATCATATCAACTTGGGGAAAATGAGCATCCGATGACCCCTTTAAGAGCAGAAAACCTGTAGCCTCTTGCAGCACCTCTTTTACTTCTGATTGTGGCTGTGTGTGTTTTGGGTTGTATATGACTTTTTTTTTTCTTGAATGAAAATGAGGTTGTGAGGCATAAACCTAGTCTTTACAATGGTATACACTGTGTATAAAGCCCTACCTATACTTTCCATAAGTCACAGCAAACTCACACCTTTTTTATTTTTGAATGCATTCATAGTTACATTAAGTACAATAAATTACATTATATAGGGAATAATTGATGATGGGCCATTTAATTATTAGAAAATCATGCACATCCAAGATGGTTTTGGACCCATAAAAACTGTTGCTGCAAAGATGTTAGAAAAATTATTTTTCTTTCAAGCTAGAAACTGCCACCATGTTTGAATAATAATAATTTCAATACAGAAAAAACTAATAAACTAATGTAAGTAAAACATTCTCGAGCTCAAGGCAAGTAAACACACTTTTTTATGTAGGTCTATATAAAGGCTATTACAGAAATAGACTACAGACATTTCATGAAGTAATAAATGTTAAAATGAAACACTGCCAAATCTTCACTGTACACATTAAAGATAATTCGTATTACAGTTAATAAGTGATTCAGTCAAGAACAGTGAGTGATTTTCTCTTTTTCTTTTGTTGTTTGATTATTGTT
The DNA here is from genome assembly GCA_012976165.1 of Labeo catla. Lineage (NCBI taxonomy): Eukaryota > Metazoa > Chordata > Actinopteri > Cypriniformes > Cyprinidae > Labeo > Labeo catla. The sequence goes on along the minus strand of VONZ01000374.1, from coordinate 39,542 downwards.
TGACGTGGTCGGCTGCTGCAGGTTTACGCTGCTGTCGCTTTAAGATCTGACGCACATTTCAAATATTTTGACGCATCAGTGTTTCTCCCAACTGTTCAGGTTTACTTAAGACAAAACCGACTTCATTTACATGAATATTCTCCAAGAAGAGCATGTGTGTAGCAATAACAGAACCTATTAGAAGCGAAAGAGAACTCGGCATTCGCACACTGACTGAGAGGCGCGTTCTGTGAGCGCGCTTTGAGTGTGTGTGCACATACACCATTCGGCTTTCAAGTAGCCTACTGGACAAGACTTTCGTGATAATGCATTGAGTCAGTGACATTTCCGTCAACTGTCTCTGGACTCGGACGGACTCGGGATATTTTCAGAGTCCGAAAGGCTCGAGTCCGAGTCAAGTCCGAGTAAAAATGCATCCGAGTCCGTGACAAGTCCGAGTCGCCTAAAAATTGTACTCGAGACCGGACTCGAGTCCAAGTACGAGTCCGAGTACCCCAACTCTACTCTGCAGGACATCTGCACTCCAGCACTGACGTTGCCTATCCCTGTTCTAGAGAGCTATTGGGTCATTGGGTGTCACTTTTCAATTTTTGCCCAACTAGATAACATGGGTAACTTGATCTAAAGCAGCTTCAGTCCTGGAGTGTTGCTGTCCTGCAGAGTTTAGCTCCAACCCTAATAAAACATACCTGAACAAGCTAATCAGGGTCTTCAGGATCGCTAGGGCTACAAGCAGGTGAGGTTTTTTCAGGGCTGGAGCTGAACTCTGCAGGACATCTGCACTCCAGCACTGATGTTGCCTATCCTTGTTCTAGAGAGCTACCGTTGTGCAAACTTCAATTCCAACTCTGCTCCAACACACTTGCCTGAAATTATTAAGTAACCCTAAACATCTTGATTAGCTGATTCAGGTGTGTTTGATTGGGATTGGCATTGAAATTTGCAGGACGGTAGCTCTCCAGGACCAGGGTTGGAGACCCCTGATCTAAAGCCATGTATCTTTGTTTAGATTCAATGGGTAATCCAGAGTTTTCTAACCCTGTTCCTAGAGGCACCCCAACACTGCACACTTTTGAACTCTTCTTAATCAAATTTGAATCAACTCATCAGATCATTAGTAAAGACTGTAGGAATTCGAAGTGATTTTGAACTTAATTTCTGGAGGCCCACAGCTCTGCACAGTTTAGTTACAACCCTAATCAAACACGCCTGATCCAGCTAATCAAGGTTTTCAGGATTACTAGAAACTTCCAAGCAGGTGTGAGGTGTGGCCCACCAGGACTTGAATTTGAGACCTAAAATGTGTAGTGTTGAGGGCCTGAAGGAACCAGGTTCAGAAACACTGGGGTATTCCAAAGTACATTTATTAGCCACATTGACTGCCCACCATTTTTAATTTTATACTGTTTAATACCTTGCTTGGCCATTTAATTGGTTCTTGAAGCTGTATTATTTTACTAAACAATGCCAAATAAACATTATTAGTAATTCATCAAAATAAAGAAAGAGACCTAAACAACATACAATGTTTTGACAGTGATCCATGTGGATAAGGAGAGTAACCAGCCCAGACGGCAAACTTTGAGGGCGGTGCTGGAGGGCCGGAATAGACAACTAGAACAGTGAGACTCTTTATGATTTATAATATATAGTTTATCTGTGGCTCATTTATTTGTCATGTAAAGTATATAGTTGTAGCATATACTAAACTCTGCTATCCAGCTCAAATAAGCAGCTGACTCTTTCATTGGTTGTGACAGCATAAAGTTCACGGTGGTGAGCGACCCTCCTGAAGAGGAGGAGCAGGACGAGGAGTGCGAGGATGTGGGCGTGGCCTACCTGCGTATTGTCGATATCATGGAAAAACGCAGAGACATGAAGGACGTCAGCCTCAACAGTAAGTGTGTTTTACTTTGCATCACAAAAATGTAGTCATAACAAAAGTTTTGAGTTAGTTTGAATGTTATGTTATCTCAAATCATAGATACTTAAGGCCTAAACTTGTTTTTTTTAACAAATTATCAGTAAAAGGAGATGTCTGACCTCTTAAAATGTTGGCCACCTCAGAACGTCAAAGTGTAATGAAAATTATTTCACTTTTGATGAAAAAATAAATTTTACGTTAAATTTCCCTTTTAAATTTCCACTTACCAAAGTTTGTGACACAGCTTAACCCTGATTTTTATTTTTTTATTTTTTAATTCATAGCCATAAATGTTGGATAAACATGAAAAAGTAAAGAAATATGTCAGAAAGTTGTAGGTTTGCAAGTAACAGGGTTCATATTTAAAAATATCAGTATTATTAAAGTAACTTTGGCAACAGGGTTGAATAGGTGAGCTTAATGAATACAGTTTGTGTAAAAATTGAGAAAACGTAATGCTCTGGCCCGCTATGTAAAAGATCTAAATTTAGTTACATCCAGTTTGTCACAATTTAATGAAATATTACATTTTTTATTCAGTAACTGGGTTGAATGCACATTTTTTAAATGCCTACTTTTTGAATTTTTGGTCATTGGTCAAAATTATTATTGCATGATATTAATTTTTGCATACAGTCAAGAAAGTTAAGACCACTGAGGTGGCACAGACATTTAATGTGTTTATATTATTAATTTAAATACATTGTTCAAATATTAGTTTATCTAACATATGTAATAGTTCTTTCTCTAAAGAACATAGTATTCATCCCTTTTTACATAATGAGAGAACAATTTGTATCCTATTCATGAAAAGTGCCATCTGCTGACCATAAATACTGTTTTTTTTTTTTTTTTTTCTGTCCCTCACTGTAGTTGTGGACGTTCAGGACAGCAGTGAAGTTATTGGCCATCTAGTTGTGACCGTTGAAGCTCTGGAGGCTCTAACATCCATCCTGAAAGATCCAGAGCGTGATCAACCTCTAACTACACTTGCTTAATTTACCAAAACCAGTGATTTACTTTTTCCAATTGTGCTGTTCCATCAGCAACATTAAATGTTCCTTAAATCATTTTCGCTTTTAATTAGATTCACCAGATGAAGTTCAATGTAATGCACGGGGCGGTCGGTTTGGTTTTAAATGCTACAGACGGCGACAACATATGGGAACAAAACAGTCTTTTATGTAAACGCCATCACACGGCTTTGATCCCTTACGGTGTGAAATCATATCCTAATGTTTCTCTTTATGGCCTCCAGTGTTGCGTTTGATGGAGCGCTGATGTTTAGACCTTTAATAACTTTGCTTAATGAAAAGGCTGTTAAGCCTCATTAGGCAGCGCTGTGGCAGGCGGCGATATTTTATTGAAGGTGCGAAATGAAATCTAACTGGATTTAATGGGATTAAATCAAGCTCTTTAAAATGCTAATGCAGATTTTCACGCGTGTCGAGCTGTGGCGCTCGCGCAGACACTCCTTCTGTTTTGGTGTGTGCGATTGAGTGTGAAATGTTACTGTTATCTGCACTGCAGATCATTTGATATTTCTTTATAGGTCCGCGTAAGAGTTCAGATTTAGTATCTTTTGTAGAGATATAAATGCTGTATTTTGAATGTACTACAAACCTTTGTAGACAGCCTTATAAACTGATATTTGTAAATGTTTTATATTTACGAAAATTTCAGAGTAACGTATTAAAGAGTTTTAGTGTTATTTCATTTTGGTTTCTGATTTTCTTAAAGTCAAATATTTCCCTTTTTTTTTACTTAAAGTCGAGAAGAAACTACATTTACAAGCCATTTGAATTTCATAATGTAACATCCAATGACTGACTTTATTCTGCTGAACACAAAAGATAATATAAAGAACTTTGGACCCCATTGACTTTCATTGTATGGACAAAACAGAGACATTTTTCAAAATATCTTTGTGTCTCCGTGTGTGTTTCACACAGTCATAAAGGTTTAGAACCACATGTGGGTGAGTAAATGTTGACAAAATGTACATTTTTGAAATTTTGATAAAGCCAAGGGAATCAATAATACCTGCAGACAGTATGTAGCCATTATGATCTCAATGGTAGTTGCTTGGCTGGCGCATATAGTTCCATGTTGTATGTAGGTATGTAAACTGCATTATTTTGAGCCAATCACTTGAGCATAGTGTTAACAGCCTTACCCAGTCAAACCCCTAATAGAGTGCAACAGTCAGGCTCTGGAAGTAAAAGTGCTATTCATTTTCTGCAAAGGGAGTTATTTTTAACGCTAACTTATAAACCTTCAAAGACAGACTTAGGGCCGGTAACATATTGCGCCTAAAAATGCGTGGAAAACGCTAGGCGCGCCGATTTTTCCTCCTTTCCAAAGCTCTCTTTACCTTGCGCTCCCGTGGCGTCTGCCGTTGCTAAGCAACCATGACCCGCACTCTCAATGAAGACGTGGAAGTTTCATCAAAGGACAAATGGATTTTCAGCACTAAAAATCACTGGCTGTAGCTCTGCTACTAAATTTATTTAAAAATGTACAGCTATGATCAGCTGTTTCTCCATCTTGGCTGAACTTTCAATGTTGTTATGAGAAAGGATGAAGCTAATTGGTTGAATCATGTCACATGACCCGCGGCGCGCTTGCGGCATTTTGAAAAGTTTCATCTCGATGCGCCTGAAAAAAACGAGCGCGTCGCACCGCGTCACTTCCGTTATGAGTGCGGCTGCTGCGCGTCTACATTTGAAATAACGAACTTGAGCGCGCAAAAGACGCGATATGTGAACGGCCCCTTACTGTGAGCTCCGAGGTTGTCGGTGGTATCAGTGGTACATGCTTTTGTTCAAGCCATCAGTTCACATTATTTTAATTTTGTTTTAAATAGTTGTGCTTAAAGGGGTCATCAGATGCCCATTTTCCACAAATTGATATGATTCTTTAGGGTCTTAATGAAAAGTCTATTATATACTTCAATAAAATTTCAATGGTTGTGTAAAACAACACCCTTTTTACCTTGTCAAAATCAGCTCTGCAAAAATCATCCCATTCTGGGGGATTGTTCCTTTAAATGCAAATGAGCTCTGCTCGCCCCGCCCCTCTCTTCACTCTGTGGAGTGAGGAGCTGCTCTGAGAGATTGTTTACTTTAGCCACATTTTAATTGTTCATTACATTTTAATAATCAAAAGCATGAAAGATAATTAGATTTGATAAAGAATTTATTTATTATAGCCTATTTATTTCTTTTATTTTTATTTTCAGAAATAGTGTGTTGTGTATTTACAGTTTTCTAGTAAATAAATTCTGGTAAATATTCCTTAAACATTGTTTTAATGATATTTTTATTAGTAGTAGTACTACTATCTTTACATTAAGTAATATGTTAATATATTTCTGACTGTCAAGTTTAACCAAACTATTTTGACGGGTTGCTGTAAAGACCTTTAGTGTCTTCATTATATGATGATAGTTTTCCACAAAACAAACGGTAAAATGCTCATGAAGTGACTCTCAGAGCAGTTCTAGAGATGATGTTCATGTACTCATATATTGAGGCGGCAGAGGCTGAAAACACTGCGAGCGTCACGCGTATGGGTGTAGTAAACAAAAGTGTGCGTCTGCGCCATTCACTAACACAGACACACAGAAATACAGCTCTTAATGAAATACATTCTTAAAGTACCGCTACTAGTAAAATGCTTTTAAAAGCAGGGTATCACGATACTTTTTAAGTACCGGTATATCGTGCAGCACTACTGCCAAAACACATTAATGCTCAAACAACATGTAAAAGTGAACTTTGCATCCGATGACCCCTTTAACAGCAGAATCCCTGGTGAAAAACAACATTACCCATGATCCTGCACAGAAAATCCCAATAATCAGAGAATCACAGTGAGCAAATTGAGCAAACTCACTCTCTGAGCTCCGCCCACTCCTATAAGCACCACAAATGATGTAATCGAGTTGGTCTCTCCATGCTCAAACACTTAAAAATGTGAATATAATATGCATATTTTGCGAAAAAAATTAAATATATCAAAGTCCCTTTAAGGCAAGTCGTTTCACTCTAGTTTTCTGTTTGTCCATTAGTAATGGTTCATGGGACTGTAGTTCTTTCCCTCATTAAAGTACACAGTCTTGTACCTTTGTCTTTTTGTCCAGCATGGACTAGCTGATATCAGCCAAAAAGAAAAATTGTTTTGATGAACGAAGACAAACTTTTTTATAATGTATACCACATGCTCTGATCAATCCTGTACAGTAAGAAAGAACATGTACTAAAAAAGCCAGTAAAATCAATAGCTAACAAACTCATGCTAACAACGGAAACTAATTTGTATCTTTCTCCAGAAACACATTGGCAGATGTTTTAGTGAGTTTGACAGAGCTTTCAGTGAGGTTGAGCTACTGTACATCAGTATTGGATCTTGGATGGGTAATGATCTCTCTAACGGGGTTCATATGTTCAGCCAAGCAGCATCATTAGCCGAGCACATGACTTGATCAATATCACAGGTCGATACCGAGCACCGCCGCCCCGTCCCGTCAGCTTCTTCTGTTTTTCGCGCGTTCCCTCTCGCCGCTATCATGCAAATGACCCTGCCACCTGGAAAGAGGACAAGAAAAGGTGTCCCACGGGGTCTCATTAGCCATTCAGAGTTAAGATGTGGGGCGGGTCGTGTTGTCATGTGAAGATGATTGGAGCGCAGCCCTTTGACAGCTGTGACAGGCGGGTGGGTGGCCCCCGGCCCCCCCTCCCTTTCCACTCTTGGCCCATCTGTCAAATCACCGCTGAGCACTCTGGGAAATGATACAGGGCCGCTCCTCAATTAGACGTGTTAGGACAAGAGGGAAGTGTCATTTTGGTGACATGGATAACCTGAGCCCACAAAGGCCACTTACCGCCGGCAGATACTAAATGAATCTAGAGTGGAGCGAGTCACAGAAATATCAATTTAACTGTCTCTCGGAGGGCACCTTGCTCTTACATTTTGTTAAACCAGAAGCCGTATAGGTGGTATGACACAACAAAAGCACTAATGTTACGATTAGGAACTGCGCCGGAGAACAGACAGGTTCAATCAAAATTTAAAGTAGTTCAACTAGTTAAGCAATATTTTTAGCTAACTAAAATAGCTACCCAGTAAACAGAACATGAAAAGTAGCAATGTAGTGCTTACTAGTCAATTTTTAAAACCTGTATTTGCAGTTTGGCTGTTGTAATATTAATAAAAGGCCACTTAAGTGTACTTAAAAAAGGCAAAACTTTCATGAATGTTTCTTAAAACCTTTAACAAGTGCATTTTGTAGTTGTCAAATTTGTAATAATGTCTACAGTTTAAAAGGAAATAACTGTTTTAAAAACCCTTTGTCATGCTTTAAAGAAGTACGCTTATTTTATGTTTTGACTAACATACTAAAGCACATGGGAAGTACTTAATTATAGTTTATAGTTATATAACTGTAGTGTTATTCAATATTGCATTTAGAGTTAATGTATTTTAAATGTACTAAGTACAAATGTGACCCTGGACCACAAAACCAGTCTAAAGTAGCACGGTATATTTGTAGCAATAGCCAACAATACATTGTATGGGACAAAATGATTGATTTTTCTTTTATGTCAAAAATCATTAGGATATGAAGTAAAAATCATGTTCCATGAAGATATTTTGTAAAGTTTCTACTGTAAATATATCAAAACCTGCTAAGAACTTCATTTGGACAACTTTAAAGGTGATTTTCTCAATATTTAGATTTTTTGCACCCTCAGATTCCAGATTTTCAAATTGTTGTATCTTGGTCAAATGTTGTCCTGTCCTAACAAGGCATACATCAATGGAAAGATGATGTACATATGTATCTCAATAAAAAAAAAAAAAGACCCTTATGACTGGTTTTGTGGTCCAGGGTCACAAATACATTTAAATGACATTAAAGTATCTTTTAATTTTGCTATAAATGCTTGTAAGTACTTTCAGCAGTACACTTTAACTATATTTTAAAGGAACAGAATTCTGAAATTACTTATAAAGATGTACTCAAGTCCTACCAGCACTCTAAAGTTCACAGCCTAACCTTAAGTGTAATTAAAGTTGTAGTCCTTAAATGGTTAACGCCATTTTAAAACTGTTCAAAATTCACATCTGAGGTGTTTTAAAGTAGTTACAGTCTATAAAAGTGACCTAATGTGAACTACAGACCTCTTTTTAGACTACAGGTATTAAGACTACAACTACGAACTCATTAATTATCAAGTATGTTTTGACTGATGTTTTTTCCTGACAGTGACAACATGTCAATGTTTCTGTGTAGATTTGTGTATAATTCTATTGTGGTTTGAATGGCAGTCACTTTTCCTGTCAGGACATTTCTTAAACCTTTCATGAATTGCTAATGGTGTCATTTAAAGCTCAAACACATGTCCAAACGGGCAATGCTTTGCATGTCAGACCAACCCACTCCGGTCACTGAGGCGTGATGTTTGCCCTCACCGCTGTCTCTCCAGCTCCTCACCTTTGACTCGGCGCTGTATTTAGTGAAAGTGCTGTGGTTCGGGTCGGCTGTATCGCCGGGCTTGTCTAAATATGACTGGCCTGTCGGCGGGTTTCATTACACTCACTCAAGCTCCTGCCCGGCAGCCCGTTCCAGCAGCGCAGGCCTGTCAACCGCATGATCAGGGGTGCATGAAGACAGGAGCCTCTATCACACTTCCTCTTTTTTTAATATAAGCAGATTTCTCATAAAATGGCTCTTGCTGTAGTGGAAGTGTATTTAGATGAGCCAAAGGAGAGGGTTATAGAGAAGCAGGATGTTATTTGGACCACTTCCTAACCGGTTTTTGATGGGCAGTGCTGGTTTGTTACTGGCACAGGTTGGTTAGTGTTGCAAGCAAGCCAGGCTAAACAGTGTGCCATGGTGAATGAACAGCCAAAACCAGCATGAGAGTGTCCGAAACACACCTGATCATACTGGTAGTCATGATTAAGTTCTTACTGATAATTTATAGCAGTCAATTGCAGTTAAAACTAGGTTCAGGATTGGTGGAAACAGGAATAAATCCATTACAACAATATAAAATAATTAAAAAGTACAACAGCAGTACCATGACACAGTGATGGAATTAACACATTAGTAACACAATTATTACAACATTTTTATTTTGCATGTTAACTATGTTATGTGCCCAACATTTTATGGAATTACTATCTTGCATGTACAAAAATAATTAAAAAGTGGCAATAATATGGGCCAAAGATGGTATCAAATGGCAATAACATGATAATAACACAATTATTACCAGATGTGCAGAAACAATTCAAAAGTGGCAATAATATGGTCCAATTAGGGCATCTAATGGTAATAACATGATAATAACACAATTATTACCAAGTTTTTGCATAACTATGGCGTATGCCCAAAATTTCATTACAATCTTGCATGTGCAAAAACAAATAAAAAGTGTCAGTAATATGGTCCAAAGATGGCATCAAATGGAAATAACATGATAATAACACAATTATTACCAAGTTTTTGGCATAACTATGGTATATGCCTAAAATATCATTTAATTACAATATTGCATGTGCAAAAACAAATAAAAAGTGGCAGGAATATGGTCCAATGATGGCATCTAATGGTTATAACATAATAATAGCACAATTATTACCAAGTTTTTGGCATAACTATGCCAAAATTCCATGCAATTACAATCTTGCATGATGAAAAAATGGTGTTGCTGTGGTATATCCATCCCCCACAAAACAGTATTTAAATATAAATTTAAAAAATATGATGTCAAAATAATGTGATACCCAAATATGGTATTACAAATATGTCCCAGAAATATGGTACATGGCCCATAAATATTACCATAATAGCTAATAAAGGGGAATTTTCATAATAGACACTTAAAAACATGGTATTGGATTAGTACAGTGGTTCTCAACTCCTGTCCTCGGGGCCCAATGCTGTGCACATTTTATATGTCTCTCTCATTTAACGCACCTGATTCAGAGCATCAGCTCATTAGGAGAAAGTATTGCTTTGCTATTGTATTGCTATCATACTTGACCAAAAAGTAGAGTATTACAAATGCTCAGAATATGGTACTTGCCCCACTTACTCATAGTAAGTCTTCAAAAACACATGGTGTTTCATAATACATTCCTATTTTTTACCATCTGATGCATCTAAAAACTAGTATTACTGTGGTTCATGCTCTGAACTGTAACTGGATACAATTCATGGAAGGTGCAGAAACCACCACTAGGTGGCGTTATGGCACCATTCTTTCCAAAGAGATCCTGTCATCGTCTCAGTCTTTTACTCTGAATGCTTTTTAATGGCATTTCTGTCACAAGACATATTGTAATGTCGTCACCTCTCGCCCAGTGAGCTCTCTCCAAAACCTGGTCCCTGCCCTGGTTTACCATAATAATTAGCTGCACGAGGCGCCTCGGTTTGGTCGGGTCTTACGTGAGGACTGTGACATTCCTCCGGTTAAGAGACGCACTCTCAGGTCATGTGTTCCTGACCTTGTGTTTTCATTGGCTCTCTATTAACAACGCTTTAATGTATGCATGGCATGTCACCACCGAAATTACATTTTCAAATCAGCCCTGTCATGCTCCGTCTCACTGTTAATCGTTCACAGCGTTTAAGCTACTGTACAGCTCTCAGCACTAACTCACTCCGCTGCTTGTATAATATTTGTGTTGAGACCATGTGATCCACACTTTAACCCGCGCACACAGACACGCACAATGCAGCGAAACCCTTCACCGGCCTGTATTTAAGCTTATTGATTTAAACACAGACATAAAAAGACTCTTATCAAGAGCACTGTAAAAGCATTAGCATGCTATTGACTGCACTTGCACCGTCAGAGCCATTAAACTCATTGGACTGTGTTCCTAATCTGTTTTTCACTCAATGCTTTTCTCACATAGAAGTCGTACAGGTAACGCCACAGACTGTGATACTGTTCGAGGCAAATTATTCACTTAACAGCCAGAAAAGAAAAGTAGTCCTTAGAGACCACTGGCAAAGAAAGTCTGAGTCAATACATAAGCATTGCTTTGAAAATTAAATTTATTATATATTGCCTTTGTGTAATCGAGAAGAAAAAAAAATCAGTATTTGCCTTGATGTCATACTATCATTACCACCTCAGTACACCCATATGACATCTAAAGCTTTTCATTTCCCATTTTTATTTACAATTTATTCAAACCTGTTACTACAATTTAGTGAAATTTCAGCCCTGTTACTAAAAATCTGTGTGATTTCATAGTTTTATAGTGTTAAACATTGAATAATCTTAAAACTTTAAATGAACAAAAGTTATAACATAACTGGCTTAAGTGTACAAAATAAGCAGTTAAACTCAGTTTGATGTTTTGTGTTTGTTTTGAAACATATAGTTTAAACTGTTTTTAAACTCCTTTCACTAAATTACAAACTAAATTAAAAATTAAACAAACATTTCATTTTCTGTATTTATTTTGTGAGATTTGCAAAATCTCAGCCTTGTTACCAAATTTTGGAATATGAATCTGTGTGATTTCATATTATTTTCTAATGCTAAACATTGCTATTTATAATTAATAAACACTGTGAATTAATAACACATCTATTTTTGTATTTTTTCTTATAATAACAGGGTTGAATGGTTAAACGATGAATACAGTCTCCCCTACAATTTTTGTAAAACTGACAAAATGGAAAGTGATTTACTACTTTTATTAATATTTCTTTCTGCCATTGAGAGTACCCACATGATATCACTAAATTTAAATTCCTTGTAATATATTATAAACTAAATATTTTAAAAAGATTTTTCATTTTTATATTGTTTTAAATAAGATGTGCATTTTTTTCCAACTCTTATAAAATTTGGACCATAAATAAGCTGATCACTGTGATTTCATTATTTTCTAGTGTTAAATAATCTTAATATTCCATTTTTTAATGAATACATGTATGAAATTAAGAATGGGTAACAGAGTTGTGAATAACAGGGTTGTAGATTTAACATAAATTAAGCTATTACTCATTATAAGCTAGCTAATTTGGAACCAAATGTTGGTTTCTAGTTAATAAACATATTAACAAATATTTGTTTCATGATTTTCATGACCTTACGGTAACAGGGTTAAACAGTTAAATTTGAAAAAATATAGTCAACACTACAATTTGCATAAAACTGACGAAATGCAATGTGATTTATTTGCCACAATTTCATAAAATATAAAATTTTCAATAGGGACAAATCATGCAGTAACAGGGTTGAACAGAAAATGTGGGACACAGCTAAACACGACGTTTTGTGGGGATTAATGAATAAATTTAACTGTAATATTATGGAATTATCTTATTAAAGTCCGCACACACATGTGCGATTCTCTGGCATTATGATGATAGAGCATGTTTGAGTGATGCATTCATCAGTGATCAAGAGCCATGGATCTGTACAGCTTTCATCAGGCTGGAGGTTACAGCTGTGTTAAAGCTCCTGGTGTCCCCACAGGTACTGCACACACACACACTTACAGAGACGGACAGACAGATCAATCTTTATATTAATGATCTCTACAGAGACAGATGAACTCTGCCCCCATCCACATTTAAATTACCTGCCCATTGTCTGCTGGCCGCTGCCGCCGCTGGCAATCATTTCTCAAACGCCACCTGGGTTGGTTTAACCTGAGATTAACACTTCAAGTGGCTGAATGTGTGCGTGCGTGCATGTGTGTGATATATGAACTGGAGATTTTGCTAAAAGATGTGCGCTTATAAATGTGTAAAGGTGAATAATATTTTTTCATCATATATATAAAATATTATAGAGGAAACCAGCCCTAGTTTTCACACTTTTCAGTCCAGCAAATATTTTTTGGGGGGATAGGTTTATTTTTTAAATTCATTTTTTTAGACACATAACATAAAAAACAAATAAAAATAAATAAATAAATAAAGCATTTTAACATTTTTAACAAGAAATGCAGTTCATTTAACACACATTTTATTAACCATTTATTTGTCCAATAGCAGGGCGGGTTGTCATAATGAAACCTGCCATAAATATTTTATTACCAATTTATTTCTAAAACACAAAACTATATATATAAAAAAGCCATGAAACATGCCAAGTAGATCATGACTTTATGTGCAAACCCACAGTTTGAATTTAATGACACATCTTCAATCCAGAGGTTAATTGTTAATTCCTGCAACAGGAAGTGACACTAATGTTATTCTCATTTCACAATCAAAACAAATCATAGTTGTTTACACTGAATAATTTGATCATAACATTCGAAAGGTGTTCTTGCAACGAAGGGCCAAAATTGCTCCTCAACTATATCACTAGCTCTGTGAATGAATGACCGATAGTTAGCGTTATTATAGCACTCGTGACGGTTACGTGCGTGAATAAGTATGCCTTTTCACACCTTAAGAGAATAAGCAGAATAAATTAAGGAGTCTATTGCCTTTTGGATTAGACATTAGACGTCTTTGCTTCGGACAAGAGGGTGTGAAATGTTAGTGATTAATTTCACCTGAATGTGGACATGAATGAGTGTGGCTTGACTTGTTTAATGGTCCATCCATCTAACCTAGAACCTTCTCCAGGATACAAGACCTTGAGAAATTACAGCTGAATACAATAAAGCTTTGCTGTACTTGAAAACACGGTTTAGTGCAATACTTTGTATAGACTTCAGAATTGATCTGGGATTTTAGTATATGGGTAATTAATGAACTTTAAAGAAATTATATGTTCTCACCTCAGGACCAAAGTATCAGTGCCGTAACACAGGCACTGATACTGAGTCCCAGTATTCAGATTGGCAGTCAACAAATATAGGGTTTAAACTGTTGATTCTTAAATTATTAACTCACATTTTTTTGCAAAGCACCAATATATTTCTATGATTATTAAACCTAAAATGCTACATTATTTAAATTTCATCACAGCAGAACAGCATTCTGGTTGTGTCATTTAACTACTTTGTGCTTTTTAATAAATCAAACATTATAATTATCAATCAATCAGTTTCTCTATAATCAAACTAGCAACAGCCTTAGTTGGCAAAATAATTACAGTCAGTGTTCTTGTGATTTTTGTCAAGAACAATTTTATTTATAAACAGAGTTTATATTTAAATATAATAAGTAAATATTTTATATTTTCATAACAGAGTTGAGCTCTACAGGGTTGAAATAAAGAAAAAACTAATTTGGAATTAAATGTTTTGTAAGTGATAAACACACACACACACAATTATGTCAAATACGTTTTACACATTTTCTTAAAGTAACAGGGTTGAAAAGTTGACGAATACAGTCGGCACTACAATTTGCGTAAAACTGACAAAATGGAAAATCATCATTACTATTTTTTTTTTTTAATTAATACTACTTCCTGCCAATGACAGGATCCAAATATAACTTTATGGGTGTCACAATTTAATGAAATGTTTAATAGGGAGAAATCATGGAGTAACAAAGTTGCATACAGAATTCTCTTTTAAAATGTGTTTTGTTTGTTGGTATTTAATGTTATGATGTTGAATATCAGTGCAAAAACAACTAGTAACAACTTACTGGCAGAATTATTACAGTCAGTGTTCTTGCGATTTTTGTCAAGAACAATTTTATCTATAAAGAGTTTTTTCCCCATAACAGAGTTTAATTTTTAACTTTACGGGATTGGAAGTGAGATAATTTGGAACTAAATGTTTTGTAGTTTATATAAACACACACACACACACACACACACACTTATAACAAATATGTTTGTTATACACATATTTTCTTAAAATAACAGGGTTAAATAGTTGACGAATACAGTCATCACTACAATTTTACTTATTTATTTATTGTAATTAATACTACTTCCTGCAAGTGGCATGATCCAAATATCACTTTATGAGTCTCACAATTTTATGAAATGTTTAATAGGGAGAAATCATGCAATAACAGAGTTGCACACAGAATTCTCTTTTGAAAAGTGTTTTGTTTGTTGATATTTAATGTTACGGGGTTGAATATCAATGCAAAAACAACTAGTACCACTTTAGCTGGCAAAATTGTTACAGTTTGTGTTCTTGTGATTTTTGTCAAGAACAATTTTATCTATAAAGTGTTAGCAGAGCAGAGTTGAAAATTTTGCGGTTCACAGGGTTGACATAAGTGAGCTAATTTGGAACTAAATGTTGTTGTGTAGTTAATAAACACACACACACACACACACACACACACACACACACAATTATAACAAATATGTGGAAAAAAGTGGAAAGTGGAAAAAGTGGAAAATCGTCACTACTATTTTTTTTTATTAATACTACTTCCTGCCAATGATAGAATCTAAATATCACTTTATGGGTGTCACACTTTTATGAAATATTTCATAGGGAGAAATCATGCAATAACAGAATTGCACAAAAAATGTAAAATTGTCTTTTAAAACAGGTTTTGTTTGTTGGTATTTAATGGAGTTGAATATCAGTGCAAAAACAACTAATAACAACCTTAGCTGGCAAAAGTATTACAGAATACAGCCTGCATGACTTTGTCGAGCAAAATATTTTACCTATAAACACATATTTTTTCCCTATTACAGAGTTGAACTATTGAGATTTAAAGGGTTGACATCAGTAAAAACTAAAAAGAAATGGCAATAAAGACTGTAAAAGAAAGTTACCTCTTTTTGAAGCAAAAAGACTGCAATAAATTCACTTCCAAATATCATGTCAGAAAGTTACAACCATTATTTTAAAACAGAGAAAGCTAAATCATAACAGTGTTGAACAAAGACATGCATATCATTTCAACACACCACTCTATTTATTTATTTATTTATTTCAGCATTGTTGTGCAATTTAAAGCTATATGTAAAACAAACAACAACAACAGCAACAAAAACAATATTCTTAGGAGGAAATGTTAAAGCATAACAGAGTTGAAAAGAAAATGTAAAATCTAATTAAAATGTAATTGTGCTGTTATGAGTACAACAAAATTCACAAATTCTATCCATCAAATGGCACAATTTCCTGAGAATTACCCATGCAATATTAAAATATATTTGATTTTTTTTAAATTTCCTGTGAGCACAGATAAAATCATCACTGTCATCTGACTGACACCTTGCACAGTCTCACATTGTCCCGTTGACCTCTGACCCCTGAGACCCCAGCGAGCATCTGTGTGTGTATTTGTGCTCTCAGCACATTCCAGGAGTCCAGTAGCACCAGCCTTACATTTCTAGCGACTAGGAGGCAAATGAGCTTCAGGTTTGATGGAGGTGCTGTAGGTTCAGCCTTCAGTTTGTCACTGTGTTTGTCTGCGCTGACAGCTTTATGTGATCAGGGTGATTCTGGGACGGGTGTCAGGTAGGTAGTGTATATGACAGCTTAACTGAGTAAATACAGTGATCTGTCTGCCAGCTGCCAAACACACTCAAAATCTACTGCCATCCACTGCGGCGGGTGATGGAGGATTGAGCGGCAGTGCTGAACTATTTCTCAGAACAGTCTGCATTGTCCAGACAGAAACTCGCTCTTAAAACAAACCGTTTGAATGTGTTTGTCGTGTCTTACAGGTTCCGTTTCCTTCCCGTTTGTACAGAAGTAGCTACATGTGAAGTATGCTAGCAGACTTGTGTTATTCAGCCCAGCTTTGTGTGCGAAGATATTTATGTTTGTACATCTATTTTACAATGTTTAGACATTTAAAAACCCAAAGTCTCTTTCCTGTGCCATTTATATCATGGTTCATGGTAATAATAACTGTTATTTTTTTCTTTCTTTTTTTGAGTATATGAGAATTAATTTTTTTAAGTTGCTGTAATATAAAAATATAGTTACATAAATCATAAAGATGTATTTGCAAGAATGTTTCTAATGAAATGTAGCATTTTACCTCCTAAACAATATTAATAACGAGGCAAAAGGTATTTTACTTTCTTTATTTAATAAACCTACAGGTCTCATTAGATGTATAACAGATAATATTGTGCTGTAGATGAGTGTTTGTTTTGGTTAGCCGTGGCAGCTAAGGTAGATCGGCAGGCTATATCCTTGGCTGGAATGATTGATTGAACCTTTTGTTTCCATTTACCCTTGAGGGCAGAGAGTCAGTATATCCATTATTTATGGCTGCCTTAGTGTGGTGGGCCGCCCGCTTGGCCCTTGTGTTCTTCCTGCCTTTATGACATAAACCTCTACTGAGAAAATGTTACAACAGAGAGAAAATATAGCAACAGAATCAATCAAACGTAACCTGGTCAGAGGTTGACTCCACACCTCCCCTTTAGAATGACATGGGAATTAGTTTTTTTTGTCTTCTTAAATTAACACTCTAAAGAGATTGTAATTATTGAAATTAATGATAGTAAATGGCTGCAATGTAGAACAGACCAATTTCTCTGTTTGTGTTGTATAGAATCTTAGAAACAGAACTGGAATATATTGTTTCTTGTGAGTTTTGCGACAAATGTCCAGTGAATGGCACTAAAAATGCATACAGTTTTATGCTAAACACAAGAATGTAAATCTGGCAGTGTTTTATTACTTTAGCTGTTGTACGTATTGTGGCAGTTCGAAAAAAAAAATTACATGTTTGATGAGTAGAGCTAAAAGCTTAATGCTTTACCACGTTTAAAAATAACAGTGCCTTCACTAAACCAAACCGACAGTGTTAAGAAAAGCAAGCATGACCAACACGTTCTCACTCCCAACTCGTCACATATCGACGCTTGGTCAGGACCCTTTGGCGTTGCTTTTTGATGCTCAAGATACCTCTTTAGCATCACTTTTGGATGTGCAGTGTCCTCCACTGGTTTCAGTTGTTTGCCTTAATTTAATGGTTTACATGCATTTGTAAAAAAAAATATAAATAATTTTATATAAATTTATACTTCACCTAAACCCACCCTTACCGTAATCTTACCCGCTTCTGAACAATATAAAACAAGTAACAGACAAATATAAGTACAGTCACAGGTATTTACTGCAGAAACTGACCATAAACTAGCAGCATAAAAACATTACAAACGATACAAACGCCATACGATATCTTTATGCAAAGAAGAGAGTAAAACATAAGGTTTTAATCGCTGAAAATGATCCTGCCCCATTAACTCGCTCACATCTCATTCAAAAAGATACTCCTGAACATTAGCATTGTGCAATCGGTCACAAGACACACAAGAGCCAATAGCATTTCACAACCAAGACTGACGTAACACTTCTTCTGGCGGGTGGCGTTTCTTGAATTTATTTACGCACAAACAGACTGAGCTTTACGGCAGACATAGACGGATCGCGTCTATTCCTCTCACAAATCAATTGTTTTGCCTCGAATAACTTGGAATATTAATACTTTTTGAATAAATTATGAGTGTAGCTGTATCTTCTGGTTATATCTTGTGTTTTATTGACAAATTGTAGGTTTAGGGCCAGGGTAAATAATGAAATGTAAATAAAACTTGTGACCATTTACATTGAAAAATCACACCCCAACATATATGCAATAATGGCAATATTATTACCCAATATATCATTTAATCATGACGATAAAATTCTTAGTGCCTTTAGCGTCAGCACTATGACGCCAAGGGTCTCTTATTTAAAGCAATGAAGGACGCTGCACATTGAAAAATGACGCTAAAGGGGTACCCTGTGCATCAAGAAGTGACGAGTTGGGAGTGAGAACGTGTTGACATGACATAGAAATGCATTTGACAGCAACCATTCCATTACAGATTGCTTCTGCAAGACTCTTACCTGAATGCTCTGTGTCACAAGTGCAAAACTGTACCAGGTGCGCTACTGAGCAAGTTTACCATTTGTCTTTATTCAGGCAAACAGACAGACCCACTTCAAACACACATCACTGAGCTAGTGTTGCTGTTTCGGGCTAGTCGAAACTATCAATAGCACCACAGTGTTAATTAACTTAATAATAATAAATAACACTTGCAAAATTAACATGTGTTTCCTGTGCAACAACAAAACCAGCTGCTTAAAGGGGACATAACACACAGTTTTAGCCAATCTCAATCTCAAGTTAATCTTGAGTACCTGTAGAATAGCACTGCATCCTTCATATCTCTTGAAATGTTAAAAGAAAGATACAACTTTACGGTTCTCTCAGAAAGCTCTTGCCGAAAGGCGTGCCGTGTACAGAGTCACAAGCACCAATGCGCCGATCACCAACTAAACACAGATATTTGATGTGGTTTTACTTACCGCCTGTGGTTCCTACTCATAAGCAGGATCTTTTATCTCTGGAACCGCTCCATATTTTAGTATCAATTGATGTGCAAATCCAACATACAACTGAGCCTTTTTTATAAAACATTCGTCACCAAAATGAGGGGAACAAACAAACACACTTACGAAACTCTGTTGCTGCCCTGGAAAAACAAAATGCATCCACTGTTCATGTAACGCTGGCTTCTTTGGAAAACCAAGGTTAATCTTTCTCTCATATCCAAAAACATACTTCTTAGGATACATTCTTCTTGCTCAAGTACTCTTACTCTCGCTCTGGTTGCTGTGTTCGCGCACACTCTTCCAGGATAAGTGACAATACAAGGACTTCCATCTTTCGTGATGTCATGAAGGGCCATGCTCTAAAAAAACTTTCCAAACTTATATGAACCTAGGAGGAGTATATTTGGCACATAAATACTCTTTCATACCTCCAAATCATTTTGAATATTTTGGCCATGTTTACCATGAGAATTGAACTCTTTAACAGTGTACATAACTTAGAATCCATGAAATAGCTTTAGACACCCCCTTTAATTACCATAATACCGTGCATTATTGGAGAAAAGAGCTAGCTACCCAGCTGAAAAAAACAGCATATGCTGGCTAGGTAGGTTTTGATGCTGGTTTAAGCTGGTCCTTTGCTGGTTTATGCTGGACCTTAACTTGTTTATGCTGCTGGCCCTTTGCTGGTTTAAGCTGGTCCTTTTCTGGTTTATGCTGGTCTTTTTCTGGTTTACGCTGGTCCTTTGCTGGTTTATGCTGGTCCTTGACTAGCAACATGGCCAGCAAAGGACCAGCATAAACCAGCAAAGGACCAGCATAAACCAGCATCAAAACCTTCCTAACCAGCATCCCAGCATCAAAACATACCTACCAGCATATGCCGTTTTTTTCAACAGGGTAGTTTCCCGAAACTGTACAAGCATGACACACCTCTGTTGTTTAAACCAAGCTGGTTCAATAATATGTCTTAAATAGCACGGATATATTTGTAGCCATAGCCACAATACATTTAACACAGATTTTTCTTTTATGCCAAAAATCATTAAGATATTAAGTAAAGATCATTTTCCATGAAGATATTTTGTAAATTTCCTACCGTAAATATATCAAAGTTTAATTTTTGATTAGTAATATGCATTGCTAACTTTATTTGGACACCTTTAATGGCAATTTTCTTAATATTTAGGTTTTTTTTGTTTTGTTTTGCACTCTCAGATTCCAGATTTTCAAATAGTTGTATCTTTGTTGTATCTTGTATCTTGTCATATCCTAACAAACCATGTATCAATCGAACACTTATTTATTTACCTTTCAGATGTTAAATCTCATTTACCAAAATAATGACCCTTCTGACTGGTTTAGCCTGGACTAATTGTCATTAATGACGTCACATGCAGATGGTGGAGTAATAACTTATTTATTGATTCAAGACATTGAATTCATTGATTCAAGCTATTAATGTTATTATGTTATTAATGTTACATAAATTCTCTGAAATGCTGAGGACTACATCACTATTTTTGATCCCTACCGTTTTGTTAATCTGATGTTTGATTCATTGCAGATACACTTTAATGTTAAACTCAGTGGTTTCTTAACACTGTACCAGATGTGCTACTGAGCAAGTTTACCACATCAAAAAAAGCCATAGGCCTATATAGAACTGATTATGTGATGTAAACGTCAACATATAATATTTGACAAATCATACACTATGGTAAAACGGTACTGAGGTCATAACATTATTGTGCAAGGAAACTTGTGAAAAAAAGTTTTAATCAAGAATCTGCCTTTGTAATCGTAATTTGTTTAAACAAAAAATGTTGGTGGTGGTTTTACTGGTGCTAGTGTTCATTTCAGCTGGAAACTGCAGTGAATTATATCTGTAGATACATTTTTGGGATTTTGCATACATTCAGAAAAAGCTATGTTTTCTTCAACGAGCATTTATTGTTTGTTTTTTGTCAGAGTGTAGAAAAATTAATTTAAAGTTTGTAGTCATAGATGAAAATGAAATACATTCTTATGTTTTCAGACTCTGTAGATCTATTTCGAGCTCCATTTGTGTGCAAAGTCAGATTGGCTGGTTTTTGCTCATTTGTTTTAGGCACTTGTCTGACAGGCACATGTGTTAATTGAGAGTGAGTGTTTGTTTGAGTCATCAGATGAACTCGGTGTCTCATGCGCAGGAAGTGCACGTGGCAGGGATTGATGTGGCGTCACTGCGCATGTGTGCTGCGCGAGGTTGTCTCGTCACTCTGACAGTTTTGACAGTTCTCCTGCCGAGATGCTGATGCCAGGAACGTCAAACTAATATTGTGATATGATTGGCACTCCACAAATACAAACAAGCTCATGTGATGATATTCTCTGTAATTGGTGTGTGCAGAGAAACAAGGATAAGCAATTTGAGTTGTCAACCGTAATAAGGCTGTTTATAATGGACTGAAGCCTCTTCAGAAGGGGAGAGAGAGAAATTAGATATGCCTAGTACAATAAAAGTATGGTGTTTATCTGTGAGCCTTTCTGTGGATATGACACCGGATGAAAAACCACCCTGGTTAGGGGGCGCTGTTTACTTCGGTTTTGACGAGACCACTTAACGTCGCTTAAACTTTCAAAGTATATTCGATTTTATATAATCAAGGTCATGCACACTAGTTTTAATTTTTCACCAATGTTTGTGTCATTTCTATCCAGAATTTATGACAGCCTAACATGTCTTTCAAATGTAAATAATTTTGAATTTATTTGATTATTACAAAACAGATTCAACATTTCAAACATATGGAATGTTTAAAATCATAGAAAATAGCATAAAAGTGACTTTAGAATGAGTTTGTAAATGTTTGGACAACACTGATCAGACTCACACTGATGAGTTGAGAAGCCACTTTAAAGCCCAATGAACATGGGTCTGTCCGGTCCTCATCCACATGACATGTGAATGAAGCAGCAGGAGGGGTGAGTGATATTCAGCTGTCCTGACCTCTGTGTCTGTCAGCTGACCTCTGCCACGATGCTCTCAAACACAATACATGTGCACTGTCCGCTCATGACAGCCCAACACTGACGACTCTTCAGGACCACTGGAGATGCCAGCGCGCTCGGAAACAGGCTTTTGTCGCTGATGTAGATTGATATTCTGTGACTCTCTTGTTTTGTCGCCCATCCTGTTGGTTTCCTGAATAGCAGTCAACATGCCATTTGTATTGTGGAGAGTTTGAGCAATTCAAACATTACAGTGATTCTAGCATGGTTAAGGACTGTTCGCAGGCATAACTCCTTAGTAATCCAGTCAGATTTCAAAGTCGACACTGCTGAATAAACAGACCAAATTAACATTTTAAAGACGCAAAATTTAAAGATGCACAGGTAAAGATTTTAATAATAATTAATAACAATAGACTGTTTTTAAAACATAATTAATAATATAAGTCCGTCCATTCAGTCAGGATATAGAAAAACCCCTGGAAGTATGGAATTTAGATGAACTGTGTTAATATTGAGTCATAATTATATAATATAATTATAATAAAGCAATACCCGCCAAGAAGCTGTGGTTTACAGTGAATTTATAACAGCTAAGGGGCATTGTCAGAAACGATGCGAAGCAGAGTGCTTAAAACACCCTTACCTGTTATAAATTCACTGTAAACCATGGCTTCACTAGGTTTATTGCTTTTATAAAATGGTTATTCCATATACGTAGTAAGAAGTGTATTGATATTAATAAAAAGATTATTCTTTCGCCAAACAATGTAGTTCCTCAGAAACAGTTGTGGTTGCAACAAAGTGGTTGCCGAGCAACACACAAATGTAAACAAAAGTGTATGTTTATAGAGTAATTTACAACATCTTAGAATGCCGCTCAACCAATCAGAATCAAGGACCGGAACTATCCGTTTTATAATTCTAAATTAATCACACTATAATTAATCAATTATGATTAATCACACTACATCAACACATTAAACAATCACAGGTGCATGTCTATCAGCATTTCACGTATAAATAAATCACACTACAGTACTACAGAATGTGTTTTATAAATTCATGTGTGACCCTATAGCACAAAACCAGTCATAAGGGTCTTTTTCTTTTTCTAAAAAGCTGAAAATCTGGAATCTGAGGGTGCAAAAAAAATAAAATTAAATAAAATAAAATAAATAAATAATAAAATAATATATATATATATATATATATATATATGTTAAGAATTCACCTTTAAAGTTGTCCAAATTAAGTTCCTATCAATAAATATTAAAAATCAAAAAGTTTTTGAGATTTTTATGGTAGGAAATTTATTAAATATCTTCATGGAACATGGTCTTTACTTAATATCCTAATGATTTTTGTCATAAAACAAAAATCGATAATTTTGACCCATATAATGTATTGTTGGCTATTGCTACAAATATCTCTTGTGCTGCTTAAGACTGATTTTGTGGTCCAGGGTCACATATTTGGTCTATCAGAGGTTACTATTCGTTTCCATGGCAGTTAGTGTCTAATGACAACAAACTTTAGGAATCTCGCATTGTCCTTCTTTGTGAATCTCCAGAAAAGGCTCTATAAACTTCATTCACTCAACATCACTAATGCTTGTTGGACTGAAACCTGAACAGATTTTCTTTCCTAAGCACCAAAAGAAGAGAAGAGAGCTCTTCTATAGGCAGCATATGGCAAAGCGTGAGGCCAACAGTTGGTTCAGTGAAGATCTACAGAAGTGGACAAAGAGAAGTCCACTGCTCACTGGCATTTCAAATAGGGGGCAGGAGCAAGATGTTTTACTGCGCCAGTCTGTTGATGATCGACTGCTGAGAGCCACTTTTGTCTGCGCCTCCTTCAGCATTCAGAGGCATGTTTCTAAATGTTTTACACCTCATATAATGCTTTGAATGTGTCCGGCACACTTTGACACTGATGGAGCGTTGCTGAGTTTAGAGCGTCTGCTGTTGGTGGAGAGTCTTGTAATGCTATACTATTGAAGTCAACATGAAACAACTCTTTATACTTCTGTATTTTAATGCATTTCTGAATGAAACGAAATTTAATGAGACAAAATGTAGAACAGGACTTGATTTCATTCATCAGGTAATGATGATGAAAATTGAGCATTGTTACTAGCATTTTTAAAATTTGATTAGCATGTTACTAGCTTGTTGCTAGCATGTTAACATGATTAACATGTTTCTAGCATGATTATCAAGTTAGTAGCATGTTGTTAACATTAGCAAGTTGCTAGCATGATTAGCATTTGTTACTAGCATGTTGTTAGCATGATTAGCAAGTTGCTAGAATGTTGCTAGCATGATTAGCAAGTTACTCATATGTCGCTAGCATGTTTCTTGCATGATTATCAAGTTACTAGCATGTTGTTAACATTAGCAAGTTACTAACATGATTAGCATTTGTTACTAGCATGTTGTTAGCATGATTAGCAAGTTGCTAGAATGTTGCTAGCATGATTAGCAAGTTACTCGTATGTCGCTAGCATGTTTCTTGCATGATTAACATATTACTAGCATGTTGTAAGCATGAGTAGCAAGTAACTAGCTTGTTGCTAGCATGATTAGCAAGTTACTAGCATGTTGCTAGTGTGTTTCTAACATAATTAGCATGTTGTTAACATGATTAGCATGTTAATAGCATATTGCTAACATGATTAGCAAGTAACTAGCATGTTGTTAACATGTTTAAACCAGCTAAAACCAGTCAATTCAGTAAAAAACAGCTAAAAAAACAGCTAAAACCAGCCAAGGCTGGTTGTCTAGTCTTAGCTGGTTTAAGCTGAAAATAGCTGGTTTAATCTTGGCTTGTCTTTTAGCAAGGCTCCCAGCTTGGCCAGCTAAGACCAGTCTGACCAGCTAAAAAGTGGCCAAAACCACTTTAAACTACTTTAAAACCAGCCTGGGAGACCAGCCAAACCAGCCATTCAGCTTAGGCTGGTTTTAGCTGTTTTTTTAAGTAGGGAGTTGTTAAGCTTTGCTATAGCAATAAACAGCATAAATGCACCATAGGTCTCTTTGTATAAAAGTTTTCACCCCCTCAATGGAAGTCTATGGGATTTTAGGTGGTTTTGATAGTCTGGTTTTCAAAAACCGTAAGCTGGATCAGTAAGAAAAGATAAAGCAACTAACTTCAGAGCAGACTGAAGGTCTGACCCTAGTTCGGTGGTTGTATCTTTAAAGCTCTAGGAGAAGATACTAAGTTTTGGCTCAGAAAAAGAAGAAGAAGCAGCTTATACAGCAGATCAAGGAGTTGTCTTTCTCAAGCCAACTTAATGACAAATTAATAGTTAGAAATGTGTAATTACAAATATATTTAAATTACAGAGTGCCAATCAAAATGTCAGAACTCTAGGGTACAAAATAGGGTTGCAAATAGATTAAGTTGTGGATTTATATTCACAAATATTCAAAGTAAAACCGTGTTGTCATAAAGACATGGTTTATTTGAATGGCCGATCTCTGAACCCAAACCTGGAGTCACAAAGTTGCATTTTTGTCTACACTAGAAGACAGGTAATGTCATCTGTCCATAAACACAATGTCTAAAGAGGCCGGTGCTGACAGAGGATATCTTAAGACCAATTCAGCGTCTGTTTTGTGTGACCATGAGCAAGCGTTACTCAAAGCCTGTCAACGGTCTTATTGCGATGGTTCAAACATGTTAGGATGGGACGTGTGGTTCAAAGAAGGGTCACATACTACAAAATGTTAGATGTTGAGGTTAAACTACTGAGGTTTAAAACATCTTTTGACCAATCATCCATTTAACAGGTTTAGCCGTTCTAAAATGCAACACTTCTTTTGTTTTTTTCAATAATAGATTGCATCTGATCAATTACATTTTCTTATTAAATGAGTTTAAAGAGCGTCTGTTAGCTCAATTGTGCTATCACCTGAATTCTGATCTTACTATTCAAACTCCAGTTTATTTCCACATATGAAAGTGGCAGAATTGAAATCCGAGATACAGATCTCGACCCTTGCGACAGACCTTTGACTTTGTGTCTTTGTTTGGTCTGGTGACAGCACCTTTCACTACGTCCCACTCGCACCATGAAGTCTTGTGTGTGTGACCTTTGACCCCTAACCCTGGGTGACACCTCCACACCCACCCAGGAAATGACCTTACACTGACCCGCCAGCATAAAGCTCTGAATTACCCGAGTTAAAGATGGTCATCATCAGCGCGGGCGGGCGAACGATCTGGAGGAGCCAGCGGCGGGGGGCTACGCGGGCTTATTTAAGATAGGCTATTACATGATAATGGGCATTTGAACTAAACGATGAGGGGCTTTAGGGCAGGCAGGGGGCAGGAGATGAGAGCTGCGGCAGAGAAGTGCTGGTGTTCCACATTTGATAAATGAAGGGGGAGTCAACACCCATCTGCTCCACTTTCTCTAGTGTATCCCAGCAGCACATTTGCTTTTTATATTTCCTGCATCATCCCTCTCTTTTATCACTTTTGCTGTGTCTATCACAAACTACACTTTTTCTTCAAGTAAGAAAAATTGTGTTTTATCAATGTTAAAATATTCCATATGCAGAATGTTGCTGCAAGTATCTGACGAGCCATGCAGAATGACTGGTTCAACCAATGGTGTAA
Source organism: Labeo catla (assembly GCA_012976165.1). Classification (NCBI taxonomy): domain Eukaryota; kingdom Metazoa; phylum Chordata; class Actinopteri; order Cypriniformes; family Cyprinidae; genus Labeo; species Labeo catla. The sequence continues at coordinate 12,724 of VONZ01000374.1, read as the reverse complement.
GTTTGGGGCGGGACGGTCTGTTTGACTGCCCAGTGGAAGGCAAGAGGAGTGGTGAGGAAAGCAATCTTTATTTTTACAATTCTGCTTGGTGATGCTAATGGCACACAGTACACACTTCATTATAAACAATTTTAGAGTTTGTTTGACTTTTGATAATGAACAAATTAGAGAACTGTGTTGCGTGGTAAAAAATATAACTACTGTATCTGCACAGTTTTGGTACACTGCTGCCAACTGGTCAGAAGATGGCTATTTTTGCAAATATCAGCAATTTTGAGTGAAGGTCATTTTGAATTTGTCATAAAAATTGCTGTTGTATGTAATTTTGCAGTTTTGTTGAGTTAAGTTATTAGACCATATTAAGTTTTTAAAATGTTCACTAGAGGTGCAACATAATATATTTAAATAAAAGTTGTGGTGCAGTATTTTTACAACAGATAAGCTGTTTAACCACTGTCACAGCTTGTTTGCGTTTGTATAAATGCAGCAAATTTGTGTTTATTAAATAAAAATAACTCCAGAACAACCAACTCACACGCGACAAGAACTGATACAAAACAGAAGAAAACACGGGTTAAATACACTGACACAAACTAATCAAACAGGTGCAGACACTAATCAAATCAATGAGTAACTAAAGTAACAAACTAGTGGCAGGAAAATAGGAACAAAGGAAACTACAACAAAACAGAACAGAACATACATGTGACATTGTTCTGTTAAACATTGTCGTTTGTCAAGAAAATCTTTAGAGTAGCTGATTGGTTCTTCTAGGGTGGCAACACAACCAGTCAATCTCACTTTTCTGTCTCTTATCTTCTTTATGTTCATCTGATATGGTCAACCTCAGTACGGCGCACCATGAGAATTGTCCTAGCTCTCCTCCTCCCCAGCACCACCTGTCTTTATCTGAGAGTTTTTAAGAGTTGTCATGATTCAAATGTACTGACGCAACCAAAACTTGTAATTTTACCAATTTTAAAGTCCCCATTGCTAGCCTTGAAGTGAACAGTTAATCTGTGCAAGTTACAGAAAAAACAAAACAAAACTTTTTTTTTTTTTTTTTTCTGCTCCTGAATGGCATTTCTTCTCTGATGACGTCAGTTTGACAGCTTAGGCAGAATATCCTTAAAGTCCCCATGAAGTCAACATTGAAGCTTTTTGGCTTTCAGTATGAATGTGTTAGCCTTAAGGATATCTAAAAGCTAGTGTGCTCCAACACAATGACAAAATTGGCATTTAGAAGATATAAGCATTAAAAACCGCCAATATGAAACAACCACTTTAATGGCATCACCCTGCACTTCAACTTTCTGTACAACCAAATGATCTCTAGAATTCAAAAGTCCCACCCCCTAACTATAAATAGATGCTGAAACTGTGGGCCTGTGGCTAAAATCGGTCACTTGCTCACAGAATTTGTATTTTGTGTATGGTGAATAACATGTAGGGCACTATACAGGGGACAGGGAACAATTCAGACAGTGTAAATATGCTTTCCATTGGGTGAATGAAGCACACAGTCTGCTCCTGTCAAGATAGTACGGATCGGATCATATGTGCGAGTCGGCGCAGACCACAAAATGTATCAGACCCATTTGAATTTGTGTTTCGAAGCACTTCAGTGGATGTTTAACTATTCCTCTGCAACCGTTTGTTTGCTGCCAGGAAGAGATGGAGAGGAGGAGCACTAAAATAAAACCCCGCCCTCTATTTAAATTCTGTTTCAGTTGGAAATATGTCACAATACTGTTGGCAGCAACTTCTGGTTCACGCAGACTTTAATTATGGGATGTATCAACTTTGCGCAAAGTTCTATTTTAGTTACATTCTTTTTATACAACCAAAAAAGAGAGAAATGCTTTCTACTATCTGATCTCATGACGAAAACATACCTGTGGAAAATTTTTGCGAGACCCAAAATACGTAAAACAGCGAGCACTTGAAATCACTTTCATACACAGTTATGATTACAGCTCCATATGTTTCGCTTTCCAGTGTTGACCCCTATTACTACCCCCTAGTATTGGTAGGTTTAGGGTTAGGTATGGAGCAATCATGTAGCAAGAGAGGGTAATAATTTGGCAGGGGGTCGAAAATGGACACAACACCAGACGTAACAAGCTTGCTTGGTAGCTCAGCCGGCACGGAATTGGACTTAAGATGTGGAATCCTTGTTTACGAATCCTGTGAAAAACATGACTCACGATGAAAGAGCTGAAAGATGAGAGTTTGAAAAACAAGCTAAAACATCATGCTTGCGATGTTGTAAAAACGTGTGTTTTTACGTCACATTCACTTTTGTTCATACTATCGGGTTGGTTTAGATGTAGTGCAGATGGTATGTTATTTTAAAAACGTCATGGAACATTAAAGTTATAGCGCCACTCAACATCACATAAAACGTACCATATGTACGTTCATCTGTTTTAGGGGAAAAAACGAACACTCTTTTACACCACTGGTGGACATTTATGTTGGAAACTGCAGTGATATGTACCTATTGGTACGTATTTTGCATCTCACGAAAAAGTTCCCACAGGTACACTACCGTTCAAAAGTTTGGGGTCAGTAAGACTTGTAATAGTCTTTAAAGAAGTCTCTTATGCTCATCAAGGCTGCATTTATTTGATTAAAAATATAGAAAAAAAACAGTAATACTGCAAAATGTTTTTACAATATAAAATAATGTTTTTTATTTTAACATACTTTAAAATAGAATTTATTCCTGGGATGAAAAGCTGAATTTTTATCAGCTGTTACTCCAGTCTTAAGTGTCACATGATCCTTCAGAAATCATTCTAATATGCGGATTTATTATTAGAATGATCAATGTTGGATAATATCAACAGTTGTGCTGCCAAATATTTTTTGGAACCTGTGATTTTTTTTTTCAGGATTCTTTCATGAATAACAAGTTTAAAAAGTACAGTGTTTATTCAAAATATAAATATTTTATAACAATGTAAATTATTTATTATCAACTTTTAATAAACTTTTAAGTATTAACTTAATACATCCTTGGTGAATAAAAGTATTAATTTCTTAAAAAAAAAAAAGAAACAATAAAAATGTACTGACCCCAATCTTTTGAACGGTAGTGTATGTTTTTACATGAGATCAGGGTGCGTTTCCCGTACAACGACGTAACTCGCTGATTACCTCTATAGTACGATGCATCGTTGTGGAAACGAACTAGCTACTCACGACTGCTTCCTGAACATGGTTGCATCTCCGTCGTTTAAACCACATTAGTTCAGAAATGTAGGGCTGTTGTTAATGACATCACACACTGTGGTGGAGTAATAACTTCTGCTATTTAACTGGTTAAAGATCGCTAAAATGCAGCTATATTAAACATGGCCCTTGAGGACTAATTTACTATTTTTTTATTCCCTGTCATTTTGTTTTATCTGATGTTTGATTCATCGTGGGTTTCCTCTTACGTCATACTCCGTGGTTCCCTTAGGCATTTATGCACATGTGCACTATTCAAAAACGGCGCTTATAGAGACACGCAAAAATACATACATTAAAATGGATTTATATTTAGATAGAATGGAAGATATAGATTGTACTGCATGTTAGCTTGCTTATTGTTCCCAAGAGCATAATTTATTGAGGCCATATGCCTTGCTAACAAGGAACTATGCTTCTAATCACAGGTTGAGAGCTGTAGTTCCAAACATGTAAGTTTGTGACGCTGTTTGCGAAAGTTCATTTGAAATGCACCCCAGGTTGGTTTTCTAAACATTGTCAAATGTCAATATAATGTCAATATAACATTTACTTCAAACACAAAACCAGACCAAGCTACAGTGTTTGTAGAACATTTTGTTTTGGTTGTAGAATAATGAAATTGGTATTAGATTTATTTGGGCAAAAAAAGAAATCAGGACTTGTCATAGGCCTGACTTGAACTCTGGTCTCCCATGTTGGCACCATAGCTGTTTAGAGCAAATGCTAACCTCTAGGCTACAGCTCCATCAAACCTGCGGTTTGGATAAATTTTATAGTAATAGCTTGGGAGAAGAAGAATAATCAATCTAAATATGTTTAAACAGCAAAAATATGATCCACCCATGATGGGCCGCACAGACCGGTGTCCCGCGCAGTTTGCGTTCATCCGATCCCACAACCCACGTGCAACATCTGTGAGCCACATCAGCTGGCCGCGTGTCATAACCAGGCACGCCATGTCACGGGACTGCAGATGGAATTTTATCGGTTTCAGCGTGCACGGTTTGACTTTAACCAAAGCGGACATGTGTGTGGAAACAATAATGTTAGGAGCTCTTAATTTCCCCTGGAAACGCCATCAATTATTCATGCTGATGCAGTTGGCGCTACGGCTGGCGTCTTCGCTCCGTGAACCGCTGTTAATTACAACCTACAAGACTGTTACAGTTAATTTCAAGGCAAGCATATTGTCTCTTGGAGGCTGGCGAGCGGGTCATAAATTATCCTGAAGGTGAAGGAGAACTCGAGGGAAACAGTTATGAAAATTTCATCAATCTCGGCCGCACACCACAGCTGGTCCTGTCAGCGGCCGCATTGTGGAGGAGCAGCGCTGGGTGGAGGGTCAAAGCTGGGGAGCGGCGAGGGCCGAGGGGGGCCTGTCACATCCTGCTACTGCTCTCTGTCACAGAGCAAACACACACACTGGCTATTATTGTAGCACTGGGCAGAGAGCCACACAGGCAATCTTCAGCCTGTCCTACTCTATTAATTTACTTAAAGCGTGCTCTGTGGTCAAGACCTCTTCCTTTCATCAGCTTGAGTGAACGAGTGTGTGTGTAGGAGATCATTACTAGCTTTAGTACTCACTTTGTGCCATATCATACTTTAGCACAAAGCTTCTGTGTGAGATTATAAATGTCTGTTTGTGCTGGTAATAAGGTTTTGAAGGTCATGTCAAAACAACCAGCGATAAGAGAGAGTTGAGAGAGCTGTCTAATGGAGATCTTTAAATATCAGCACACAAACTGAGAAACACTACAACAGGCTAATGTTAGATGGACATCATATCATACTTTTAAATGATGGTGATAGTGGATGAAAAAAGAAAACCTGGTACAGGTTTGAGAAATGTTGCAAGCCAGACTCAAACCTGCATTGCCCGCATGAATGCCACACTAAGGGTGCTTTCACACCTGGGACTCTGTTTGGGAACCTGACGTGTTTCCCCTTTAGCTCGGTTTGTTTGGGCATATGTGAACATGGCAATCGCGCTCTGATCTGCGTCAAACCAGTCGATCCGAGATCGCCTGAACGAGATCTCGGCTCGACTGAAAACGAACTCTGGAGCGGTTCAGTTGTAGTGAGAAAGCAGTTGAACCAGGCTATATCAGTGTATAATGCGTAATTACAGTTCTGTGAACAGCAGTAGCATTGTTGTTTTGCTAATACCGCTTAAAATGAACCTGTGAATGTTTGTCTTTTCATTTTAGAATATTATAATATAATATATTTTTATTGGTCTCTTTGTAGTAGGTGCATTTTAAAAATGTTTTTTTCCTAACAAATCCTGGAATCATGCTCAAAATTATAAATTTATATAACGACAGCTACAAAAATGTAACAATAAGTGTGCAAATCTGTTGTTGTTCCATCCTGACGGATGACAGGCGAGCGGAATCCCGGAAAATAAATTGTGGAACTTTGACCAATGAGAGGACAGTTTACTCACGCGCGACTTGTATTAACACATTTGCTGTGTGAAAGCGAACTGCACCATGAATAAAAAGCAACATTGTAATAGTTTTAATCCTTGTTTCGGAACAAAGCAATCGATCTACAGGTGTGAAAACACATACCATTCTTTCTCTCTCTCTCTCTTTCTTCTTTCTTTCTTTCTTTCTTTCTTTCTTCTTTTGTTCATTCTTAAGATTTTTGTTCGTTTTGTTTTCTTGTCTTTTGATGTTTAATTTGTTTGGTTTTATAGTCTTTATTTCTTTCTTTCCGATCTTTCGTATTTTCCTGTTTTTTTTTACTCTTAGTGTTTTATTTTATCTTTTGTTGTTTTCTATCTCTATTTGTTTATGTTGTTTTCTATTTCTATTTAGTTTATCTATTTAGACAGGTTTTTGTTTGCTCATTTGTTAAAACATATTTGCTTCTATTTATTCTGTCAAATATTGTTAATTGTAGTTATTTTGTTTGTTCATTTTTTGTTCTTTTATCTTTTTTTTTTAATTCCATTAATTACATTCTTTCATTTGTACATTTTTTTCTATCTTGTTTTTTTTTTTTTTCTTTATTCTCACGAATGTTTTTACATTTGTTAACATGAACTAACAATAAACAAATACTTCTAAGGCATTTCTTAATCTTAGTTTTTTAATACCAATCATAATTTTAATTTTAACATTTGCTAATACATCTTTAAAATCAAAATTGTATCTATTAATATATTACTTAACCCTTAAACTGTCACCGTCCCCACTGTGGGACGCCTAAGTTTACTTCACCATATTACAAATAAATCCTAAACTAAAAATACATCGTTGTTCTGACCTTTGTCACAAAAGACTTTCTTTGTTGTTTTTTTCCCTATCACACTTTAGATGTTATAAGAAATTATATATCAGCTCAAAACTTAAAATCTCAAGATTCATCCTTTGAAAGGCATTTTAAAATCAGACATTGTATTACCATGGAAAATGTACATCAAAATCTTTTTAAAAATTACTTAAATTTAAAAAATTTAAGTCTGGATAGTGCATTTTTATGTTTGTGTTCAAAAATGGGAGTTAAAGGGCTAATGGACTAGAGAGAATATAAACTAACAATTTACTATCATTAACAAAAATTCATAAATACTGTAACCATTTAAAAAATATATATATATATATATATATATATATACTGTAAGTAATTGTTAATAGGCAATAAAGCATTAAAGAACGTTAATCTTATTCTAAAGTGTTACTATTATTTCCTTCAGAATTTGTTTGATCGTTCGTCTGTAATTTTGTTTATATTACATTTGTTTGTTCTTTCTTGTTTTGTTTGTTTTTACATATTTTTTTCTTTAATTTGTTCTTCTATTCATTCTTTCTTTCTTTTTTTTATTCAAACATTCTTTTTATCTTTTGGTTGTTCATGGGTTCTTCCATTTGTGTTAGTTCCTTCTTTCTTTCTTTCTTTCTTTCTTTCTTTCTTTCTCTCTCTCTCCCCCTCTGCCGCCCCTCCTTGCCAACAGCTGTGGCACCCATCCGCAGTCATACATCAGCGCTCGTCCTCTCTCTGCAGCCACAGACGGACACTGAGGTGTGCGAGCGGCTCGTCTCGTCAGGTGTGAACACCGTCTTCCATCCCTCAATCTGTCAATTAGTGCGGCTGCAGATCAGAGGAGAGGGAGTGTGGGCCTTTGATAGTGGGCAGAACGGCCCGTCACACAAGAGGACGGGGCGGAACAGAGCTGACAAGGCTATTTTTTACTTGTCTTCCTCTTTTGTGAGGGATTTTATGAAAATCCTTGAGACTGCGGGTAGAGAAAATCTTTGAGTTGATCTGAATTTTTAAGTTAACCCGATGGCCTCATTACAGAACGTAACCCGTTCTGCTCTTTTCAGACATCCTGTTTGTCCCGTCATGTTAAACTGTCTCTCAGTAAAAGCTGTCTATAAGATACCCATGTGTGATGTGAGATTTGGCGAATGACCTTCTGTGTTTGGGGCTCCGTCTGGGTCTTAGCGAAAGCCATCTCCTCCATAAGACTGGCACGTTTTGGCACCTCGGACAGACGCATAAACAGATGCAGTCTCTGTTAGTAATGACAGGTGATTATATGTGGCAGCAGTGCCAAGGCAATTAAACGGCGGGCTGACGGCACCATTTGGCGCGCTGTTATCCCAGCGTTAAGGCTAATTGTGGCAGCACTTTCACTCCTGCCAGGACACTGCTTCGAACATCGTTAATTTTACACCAATACATGTCGTCTGGAGATGAATGCTGGCTCTCTGAGGGCTCTTCAATTCAGGGTGGGATCAGACACGGTGAAGTAATTACCCAGCGTTTCATGATTATAATCAGTCAAACTGTTCTCTGTGGCGATGTTCCTCTTCGCGTTTCGCTTCTCTCTGAGGCCGCTGCTCAAATTTGCAAGCCAGTTTGAAAATATTAGAAAACAATTGACTTCTGAGGCACTAATTGTACATGAAAGTTTAAGGCTTTAAGTTCAAATTTATTCCAAACAGTGTCTAAATAATGTCTACTAGTCAAGACGTCATTATACATTGGTAAATGAAGACCTTCAACCTTCATCCGGACAGTCACCCACAAATGCCATGTGTCACACGTGCTGTCCTTCAGATTTTGAGGGAATTGGATCTGAAACTACCTAAAACTACTCTAAATAAATAAATAAATAAATAAATATGACCCTGGACCACAAAACTAGTCATAAGGGTCAATGAAGGGTTTGAAGCTGAATAAATAAGCTTTCCAATGATGTACGGTTTGTTAGGACAGGATAATATATGGCCACGATACAACTATTTGAAAATCTGGAACATTAAACCTAAGGTATATTTTCTTTCTCCATTGTAAATAAAACAACTGTGCTTAAAGCACACTTTTACGACTATGTACACTTTGACTAATGTCAAATTAAAATATTATAGTACATTTTTAATTTCTATTCTGCTTTGATTTATTATTTTATTTATATAATTTGTATAAATTATAATTTATGTATGCATTTATTTATTTATTTTGTGTGTGTGTGTGTGTGTGTGTGTGTACCTTGTTTTGACTAACATCCTAAAGCACGTAAAAAATTACTTTATCACAATTTTCACATCAGCATGTTATTCAATATGACATTTAAAGTTAATGTATTTTGAATATACTAAATTGCTATGTCATTATAAATGTGTAATTGCAAATATTTAAAAACAGAACCTACAAGTTTCAATAGAAATTACATTTAAGTATATTTTAGTTTTGCTATCAATGCTTGTCATATATTCAGCAGCATATATTAACCATATTTCAAAGAAAACAAAACCAAGAAATGACATGTAAAGATGTACTTATGTGGATCAAAAAGCACTCTAAAGTTAAGCTAATTGCATTTATTAATATAAATTTGAACTCTAATATAGTTTCAGTCAATTCTAATTAACATGAAATTAAGTCATAAGTACTTAAAAATATGCTAACATGTACTAGGTTTTCAAAATCTAGTTAGCTATAACCAGCTGTAACAATGTCAGAGCATTACAGAAAATACCAAACCAAGTGGCATTCATTTAATAGAATTTTTAAAGCACATTTTTAAAGCAAAACACTTTACATTTTGTTAGGTTTTAAATGATAAAACAATAGATATATTGTTTAAAATCAAGTATTTGTTGTTTTGCAAATACACTGTAAAAACAATTTGTTGTCAACTTAAAATAATTTATTACCCAGCTGCCATAAAATTTTAAGTTCAGTCAACTCCACTGAAAAATTTAGTCAACTTGAAAAGTTAAGTTGTACTAAGTGACAACTTAGATATTTAAATTGATTCAACTTAACAAGCCTTTAAGTTTAACAAACCAAATTTTTTAAGTCAACTTAAATATCTAAGTGGTCTCTTAGTAAAACTTAACATTTGACTAAGTTGACTAAACTTACTTGAGTTGACTGAACTTAAAATTTTAAGGCAGCAGGGTAACAAATTATTTTAAGTTGACTCAACAAATTGTGTTTTTTTGTTTGTTTATTTGTTTGTTTTTTTGCAGTGTAGTTAATGTGTTAAACTTCACCTGTGGCTATTCTAACACCTGTATGAAGCTGATATTTCATACATCCTCTTTCTTTCTTTCTTTTATATAGATGTTATTGTAGATCTGTCTAACGCTTTTGCATTCAAACATTTTCAGGAGTGACTTAAGTGTCCAGATATTTTATGGGGCCACTGTATATCTTAGACTGAATAGTCAGCTGTTGTAATATAATCATGCAGGCCTAAATATACACGAGAGCGCTGATTTATTTAAAAGGACTTAAGCCGGCGTTGTCGTGCAGTTGTAGTAGTCATCTTCAGTCTGTTTTCCCAGATTACAGTAAAGCATCTCCGCCGGTGTAATGAGCTCTTGAGCCGGTGAGCACCAAATGTTTAAATGGCTCTCGCTCGGGCCACTGACCTGCCGAACACGTGATCTTTCATTGGCTGTCACCGAATGCAGCACGCTGTTATTCTTTAATTACTGAGGTCTTAGCTGTGAACAGCCTCCGCTAACGACTTTTAATCAACCAGGATTTGACACAGAATGATGGTCCAGTGTGGAATTTCACAGCCGTGTACTCGCAACCCCGCGCAGGCAGATTTTATCCAGAGCTTTAGGCTACATGTGTCGGCGGAATTCAATTTGGATCGGAAACAATAATGCGATTAGGAAGCTATGTGACCCGGTGTGTTTAACTACGGCTACTTTTGGCCCTGCGGACGTAGAAACTCCTTAGAAACACACTCTCACGTGTTTCATTTGTCTACCAGTCATATATATAAATGTATCACAGGAGGATTCTGTCAGTGTTGTTTTTTTTTATGGCCTTACAAATTGAAGTCGAAGTGAAAATGACATGAATGAAACAAAATGGCCGCCTCGTTTGTCTTGCTAACGCTAATTTCCTTTGCTATCATTCTAAATGTCTTTTATTGATTAAACAAAAAGCTTCCCGGTCTTCTCTGTAGTGTGATATAAATGAGAATGAACCGTGTTTATTGCAGTACAGCGCTGGTTGTGTTTGTATTGGCAGAGCAGAGGGGTGTCAGATGGACTGTAATTAGGAGTCAGTGAACAGACTGTCCTCTCGCTGGGCTCGGTGCGTTTGATGCTGTCGGGACACAGTCCTGTCAGTTTGGCCAAATCCAACAAATTTTAAATATTGGGTCAAAGACACTTCCTGTGAGCTTCCTTAATCTGCCTGCACATGCATGCCAAAGTCATTAACACACACTTTAACAGTTCCAAATGAGCATATGATTTTAGGGAAATATGGCATGTTTGCATAGCATGAATATCTGATTTTCGGAGGCACAATTTGGGGGTAATTACAACATGCTACATTTCTTCAATCACAAATGATGACACTATTCACACATGCTCAGTGAAGTGATCAAAAAAAAAACAAAACCTCAAAAATATTTCTATTCTATTCTATGTATTTTTTCCCCTGCTACTAAAAGTTTTGATAGCTTTGAAACTTATGTCTATTATATATAAGCTAAGGTTTATAACCAAGATTTAACCAGTTGATAACTACCAATATTTTATCTTTACTGTGTGGTAGTACAGTGTAAAGGTAAAAACTTTTCAGTAATAGTAATAGTTCAGTAATAGTAATAGTACAGTAGGTTAAGTAAGTTATAAAGGAAAATGTACAATTTAGCTCTGAATTCACAATTACATTCAAGTACAGAATAGCCCTACACAGTAAAAAAAATTCTGTACAATTTACGGTAAAAAAACGACAGCTGTGGTTGACATAATTTGTATGGTAGGAATGTTTTAGGTTTTACGGTTTTATGGTTTTAACTTAAATTTACATTTAAATACCATAATTTCAATATTTCATAATAAACCAACCTATTGAACCACTGAAATCTGTTCTGAACTTTTGTAATACATTGATAACCACCAAAAGCAGGTGGTGATGAGAAAGTCACATGATGAGACAAGGCCCATCACAAGCAGTTTTTAATTATTATAATATATAGGAGGTGCATGGTGTCATTCACACAAACACTAAACACCAACATGAAATGGAAATAATGCAATAAATATTAATTTACAACACTACATACAACACTAATGTACAAGACTGATCAGAAAAAAGAAATAAGAAGAAACAGTTATTTCAACAAAAATACATCAAATCTGAAATGTAACAAAGGGAATTCTGGGAATGTCATTCTACATTTATTTACTGTAAATCATGTTATTTTTTTATTTCCAAAAACGGTGTACTACCGTAAAATTTAGGGCTGCCCCCCGGTCGACTAACCGTTCATTGACAAGAAGAGGCTTGGCTAAAATTGTATTAGTTGTTGAGTTGCAGAAAAAAAAATTTAAATCCACAGGAAGTGGCAAAGTCACGCAGTCAGTGACGGACAGATGGTTAACAGCTGGTCAATGTGGTAACACAGTACATTGGGCAGGACATACAAACGCTCACCTATCATTCATCAACCTCAAAAATGGCTTATCATTTGAAACATGCAAGTAGTAGCAATTTTACATGGCTGCTCAATCAAAAAATGTGCTTTTCAAGTGTCTGTGTTGAGTGTGGAAGCTGAATAGTAGCACGTTCACTGCAAGTGTGCTGCACAAGTCTTGAAAAGTGAAGCCAAAACATTTCGATCTGCCCGAGGTGGCTGGTCCCAGTATAGGTCATAAACCCTGCCCTCTCCATGTAATGCAAAATTAAATTTCACTTCAAATAATTGTTTTCCAAAGATAATTTTTGTTGTTTTATGTAGTTTTTGCTGAAAAATTACTTGAGATTGACAGATTCTCTGAGGCGCCAACAGACTTTTTTGGGATCTTCAGGAGAAGATTGAGGATTTATTTACCTTATTTTAACAAAAGTCTCTGGTACAGCAATAAGCAAGACACAAATTGGAGCAGTCAGGCTAATTAGGGGTGTGTGCTTGTGCTCCACTTGGCTCGCTACTGCGCAGACTCAGGTACTGAGTTCTCTACTGCACAGACTATGGTCTCAAATC
>VONZ01000369.1:680000-689116 GCA_012976165.1 Labeo catla | reverse complement strand
GCTGCAGGTGTTCACCGCCGGACTGTCAGGTGGACAAAACACAGGCCTGTAGGTCCCACTGAGAGACACTTGAGACTGAAAATTGACATCTCCAGGATGCAGAGACAAACCTTTTGTATAATCAGCGATGGAAAGAAAAATTTAAACCTTTTTTTTTAAACTCAAATTTGAATTGGTGAACTGGAGATGAAATAAGGATCACTGTTACACCTGAAGGCACAGTTTCACATGCTTGCACACATAGCTAATTGCGCAAACAGCTGTAAACACGTAATCGCACCAGACCACCGACTGAAGCACTGAGGTGTTCTCTATCCAACCGTGCGTCTCAGATTTTTCCCTGCCTCTTCAAAGCTTCATAATATGAACAAGCAGGACGTCTGACTCACCCATTCCTGAATCATTGCTTCCATTTTTACCGTCTGAATAGTTTTAAATCATCTTTTAACCATCAGCTGGCCTCATTAAGACCGATTCTGCGCTTGCGCATACAGTAAGTGGACGGTTCTTGCGAACGTCAAAGAGCAGTGTGGTGAAAGTATATCAACCGATCGATATTTTCATCTGAGACTGAAACGATAGATTGTGGATCTGCTTAGACTTTCACAAAAGCTTTTGCTTAATAAACCAAACCACACAAAACAGTAGCAGTCTTTAGGCTACACGGCTACAGATCATTGACTTGATTTCCTGAAAACACTGTGTTGATGCGATAATTAGCCTGAGCTACAGACTGTTGAGTTTTTCACAGAGAAAAGGAAGTATTTGAATGGCTTTTTCAAGTAGAGAAGACTGGAGTTTGGGTGTTGGTGAACAGACTAGACTATAAACAACATATGGCCTGTAGTTAAATTAAATGGCCTGTTATTAGATAAAATGTATTCTCATAAATTTAATTAGATAAACGTGCTTATATATTGTAGACTTAAAAAAGTGTTATTTGTATTCCATATATTACTTATTAGAATTTTCATGTATTTATTTAATTTTTGTTCACAGTAATACACTTTTGCAGTTTTTTTTTTTTTTAATTTAATTGCATGTACTGAAAAGAAGAATATGGTCCATTTAGATAGATTTATCATAAATAAATTCATTTGTGAAAATGTAATTTATTTGTTTACATAAATATGTATTTAATACATATTAAAAGATGTTTCAAACCATTGGATTCATGGTTTATTTGTCTTGTTTATTTATTTGACTTATTATTCAACATTTAACAATGTTTTTTTTTAAATATTTCAAATTATTAGTTAAATGCAACAATAAATATTTATTTAATTAAAATTGACAAAATAAACCTTTTTTAATGTTTTACTTTTTTGGCATATTTAAAGTTATTTATTCACTATTTTAACCATTTTTTTTCCAGTTACATAAAATTTTAATATATTTGGCTTTACATAGATTTATTTACATAAATATGTATTTAACACATATTAAGAGATGTTACAAACCATTTGATTCATGTTTTATTTGTTATTTTATTTTATTTTATTTTATTTTATTTCCTAAAAGTTACAGATTAATCAACATTTAAAACAGTTTGTGTAATTTGTTTTAAAATGATTTAATTGTTTTATATTATTAATTAAATGTAACAATACATTTTTTTTTATTTTAATTGACAAAATAATAGATATTTTTCATGTGTTACTTATGTGGCATATTAAAAGTTATTTATTTACTATTATTTTTAACCATTTTTTAAAATTACATACATTTTTACCTACATATTAGACATATTTCAAACTAATATAATATAATATAATATAATATAATATAATATAATATAATAGGTATTATATAAATTTGTGAAAATGTGATTTATTTATTTACATAAATATGTATTTAACATATTAAGAGATATTACAAACCATTTGATTCATGTTTTGTTTTATTTTATTTGCTAGAAGTTACTGATTAATCAACATTTAAAACAGCTTAATTAATGTTTTAAAATTGTTTATTTAAAATGATTAATTACCTATAATAACATTTTTTTATTTAAATTAACAAAATAATAGACATTTTTCATGTAATATAATACAGATATTATATTCATTTGTGAAAATGTGATTTATTTATTTACATAAATAAGTATTTAACACATTAATAGATCTTACAAACCATTTGATTCATGTTTTATTTGCTATTTTATTTTATTTGCTAAAAGTGTCTGATTAATCAACATTTAAAACCGTTTGTTTAATTTGTTTTAAAATTATTTAATTATTTAAACTTATTAATTAACTATAATAAAAAAAATTTATTCAAATTAACAAAATAATAGACATTTTTCATGTAATATAATACAGATATTATATTCATTTGTGAACATGTGATTTATTTATTTATTTACATAAGTATTTAACACATTAATAGATGTTACAAACCATTTGATTCATGTTTTATTTGCCATTTTATTTTATTTGCTAAAAGTGACTGATTAATCAACATTTAACGTTTGTTTAATTGATGTTTTAAAATTATTTAATTATTTCAAATTATTAATTAAATATAATAATAATTTTTTATTTTAATTGACAAATTACTTATTTGGCATATTAAAAGTTACTTATTTACTGTTTATTTTTATCCATTTTTTAAATGACATACATTTTTACCTACATATTAGACATATTTCAAACTGTAATATAATATAATACAGACAGATAGATGGATAGATAGATATAGATAGATAGACAGATAGATAGATAGATAGATAGATAGATAGATAGATATCAATATAGCGATTACTAACATGTTTAATTAAACCCAGTCCAGTTCAAAAGGAACATCTGTAACAGATCTTGTGCTGGTATGTCATATTGATATTGATGTGTTATAATAAAAAATGGATGACGGAGCGTCATAAGGCTTCTCTGCGTCTGCTGCTTGTTTCCTCAGATGGGCTTTGATGTGCTCATAGACTCCAGCTGTTTGATTGACAGGCTTGTTCTCGCTCATAATCCTGAAAGAGCAATTGTAGCAATCAGAGTATCATTACTGCATCACATCCTTTGATGTTTGAGAGAGTTGACCGTTCAAATAACTCATTATTCTTCACAGTACACATTGAAAAATGAACACTGAACATGTTGGAAATGCACCATTAACCTGTTTATTAACAGGATTTTGCAGACATTTGACTGAATACAGATTTACTGAATTGTGGAGTTGAGTTCATGGGTGATAGAGAGTGTCACTTAAAATAATGTAGGAATTAATCATTTTAATAATTCAAACTAAAGTGAAGCTTATTATTAATCTTAAAATAGGAAAGTACTTGTAAAAGCTTTTGAGAATGTCTCTGTTACTCATTCCCAAATCAAAATAAAACCCAATTAAAGTGTCTCTGTCCATAACATAATATGACATAACATAACATAACATAGCAGCAACATGTTTATGGCAATGCATACGTGGACAGGAAGTACAACTAATTATTATTTTGTGCGCACGATTTAGAACGAGGGCACGAATTATTATATTGAGCGCACTATTCAGTTAAATCGAGGGAATATTAATAAATCGTGCCCATGATTTTTTTTTTTTTTTCTCGGATGTCGTGTGGGGCTCCCTAAAATTTTCATAAAAATTATTTATTACTTTTTTATTTTACTCTTATATGAAGCTACATATGACATTAATTAATAAAATGGATTAAATGGATGTTGTAATTTTTAATATTTTTTCTATTTTTTTTTTTTGTTATTTAACCAGTTTAACCAGTTTAACAGTTTGTTAAATGTTAAATTAACAAATTTCTACAATATTCCTTTTGAAAATCTGTAAAATATTGAATAAACCTTTTTTAAGATACCAAATAAATAAAACATGGAATAAATGTCTATCACTTTGTCAGTTTTAATAATAAAAAATTTTCTTATTTTATTTTTATATCAAGCTACAGTTTTTAAAACAAATTGCATTAATTAAACAATTCAAACGAAAATGTAAATAATTAAACATGAATTAAACAGTTTATTAAATGTCTTTTAATAAATCATCTTTAAATGAAACAAGAATTAAATGGTTTAAGATGCTGAGATGTGTGATTACATTTTATTAATATTATATTATTAATTATTATTAATTAAAATCTTGTTATTATATTATTAAATATATTTAATGTATTATTATTAAT
Source organism: Labeo catla (assembly GCA_012976165.1). Classification (NCBI taxonomy): domain Eukaryota; kingdom Metazoa; phylum Chordata; class Actinopteri; order Cypriniformes; family Cyprinidae; genus Labeo; species Labeo catla. The sequence continues at coordinate 684,963 of VONZ01000369.1, read as the reverse complement.
ATTTATTGATATTTATTGATTGATATTAATATATTTGATTATTATATTTAACTTAATTTTATTGAGTCAAACCATTTGAATATATTTATTCATCTGTTAATTAGTCAGTTTATTTATTTAACTTTTATGCTTATTTATTGTTTCATGTTTAAGTGGCACTGCTTCTCCATGCATTGTGTTCTATAGAAAATAAAGATGATTTGGATGTCAGTGTGATTCTTTTCATCGTGTAAATCAAATTTCATGTTGATCATAGTTCCTAAAGGCAACTCCAAACAGACGTTTGATATTTTGCAGTGGTTTTGAAAGGAAATACCCAATATAGAAACCCAGAAATCACTTTATGTCTAGAGTCAGTATAGAGTGAGTTACACGGCTGTGTGTTCCATGCGCTGGAAATGCCTTCGCCAGCCTGCTGCTGTTGCTACGCTAAACAGGTTTATCGGAAACCCTCCCACTGCTCCGCTGGAGTTTCTTGGATTTTCTTTCAAACCCCCCCCCGTTTGCCCACTTTCAGATCTCCCCCAGTTTGCAGAGATTCCAGCTTCCGGCGAAACTCGATTACATAACATCCGTGCTGTTTACAGATGACTCACGGTACAGACACTGAGAGCGTTTTGAGCTGTCGTCACTGCCTCACTTTAGACATACGTGGGAAATCAGGGTAATAAAGCGCCCCGTTATGATGCGACATCACCTAAATATCTGCGATATCGCAGTCTGCAAACTCTGGAGTGAGCTTGTCAGGGCCCAAGCGTCTTATGGCTGTGCCGGGTGACAGAATGAAACTCTTAAATGGCCTTTCAATCCAGCAGGGGCTCCGTCTCTCTCCCCCGGCCGCGCTCTCCCTCGACGTCACCCTGATGTATGAGTCTCCTCATCCTCCGTGGCAGCCAGGCAGTGCACTCAGTTAGTGATGGGACTCTGTGATCCAGCCAATAGACACTGGTGCTGGATCTGCTCAGCCGAGGCATAAATCAAAATGAAGGCATTGAGCTTTGGGATTATTTACGCCTTTTTGAACGTATATGAGATGGAGACGATAAATTCTTGTTTTGCACGAGAGGTGAATAAAAGGTGAAATGAAATGGGTTTGAAACACCTCTGATTTTTTTTTTTGTGTTTTAGTTTGTGTCAACTATCTTCTTCTTCTTCTTCCACTCCCGAGTCTATGGCCACCCATAGAACCGTTTGCGGGAAAGTTGTAAAATTTGGCACGCTGCTAGAGGACAGTCCCAACATTAACCATAGCAAATTTGGAGTCTCTAACTCAAACTCTCTAGCAACACCACTTGTCTAAATTTTCACTCATGTTTATGCTAATAACTTTTGAACCGTAAGGCACAGAATGAAAATTCATAAGGTTTAGTTTTTTCTTTAATTTTTTGTTCGTAAAACTTACTTTTTCGAACTCGTCCTGGACGGTTTGTCTGATTTTCACCAAAATTGACTCAGATCATCTTCAGACCATGCTGGCAAAAAGTTATGGAATTCAAGTTGATTAGTCAAACCGTTCTTGAAAAACAGACAAACAAAGTCTACGAAAAACGCACAGAATTGAATGTGAGGCTATATCTCCGCAATGGTTTGGCGTATTGAGACCAAACTTGGTGTGTGTTATAACAAGCATGACCTGAGGCTACCTGCAGTGTTTTGGTGCAGTGCCACCTAGTGGTCAGGAGATACGAAACATAACTTCTCAATGGTTTGGCCAAAAATCGAACCATCAGAAGTCGAACCATACCTAATTTTCCCATATCTGCCATTTTGGGCATCGGCCATTTTGAATTTTGTCAAAAAATGCTATATTTTACGAACACACTAGCGTATCGTTGCGAAACTCGGTATGTGTCTTCAGCACCATGCCCTGACAGTACTCAAAATGTTTGGGTGCCTGTGACTAGAAGTTATTAAGAAATTTCAAAAAATGCTAAGAACTTTTGTTTACATCAGCCTATTGTAATGAAACTGGTCTTGGTATATTCCTTGGATCACGCTGGGAACACTGATACCAATTATGCCATAATTGGATGAACTTCCTGTCCACCATTTTGATTAATGTTGAAAACCTACTTTTTTGAACTCCTCCTAGACCGTTGGTCCAATTTTCACTAAATTTGACTCAGATCATCTTCAGACCATGCTGGCAAAAAGTTATGGATTTCGTGTCAATATACGAAACGGTTTTCATTTAACGCATCAACGCATTTATTGAAAAGATGCCAAAATGCATCTGAGGCTGTATCTCTGCAAAACTTTGATATATTTACACCAAAATTTGTATGTGCCATTGTCACCTCACATTGACCAGGCCACATCATTTTGGTAGCAGCGCTGCCTACTGGTCAGAAGTAATACACCATTCATTAAACTTTAATAATGAAATTTCCAAAAATGTTAATAACTTCTGATTGCATTAGCCTATTGTAATGAGACTGGTCTCAAAACCAAATTTGACTCAAATCATCTGCAGACTGTGCTGACAAAAAGATTTTGTGTCAATAGACAAAACCGTTTTCGTACAGCGCCACTACAAAATTGAGGCGTGATGCTAAAATGACGCTGAGGCTGTATCCCTGGAAAGCTTTGATATAATAACACCAAACTTTGTGTGTACCATTGTCACCTCACACTGAACACACCGCATCGATTTGATAACAGCGCCACCTGTTGGTCAAAAGTGATAATCCATTAAATCATATTACTAGTGGTTGTTTTTATGATTTTTCACCCATTTTGACTAAAATTGTCTTAAAATAGCTTTAATTACTAATTGCTTTAATTGCTCTGATGCTTGCTGCCTTGTTTGCCTAGTGCTTGGATTCTTAAAACATTTAAAAATGGATGTTAGCAACATACTAGTAAGATGCTAATCATGCTAACAGCATGGTAACATGTTAGCAACATGCTAATCTTGTTAAAAACATGCTAGCAACGTGCTAACAGCATGCTAATCATTTTAAAAACATGCTAGTATATCGTTATTCATGTTAGAAAAATGCTAAATGGTAGAAACATGCAAAATAAGATGCTAATTCCGTTAAAACATGCTAGCAACATACTAACAACAAAATTCAACAACATACTAACAACAAACTCCACATATGCTTTATAGCAGAAGTAATAGTACTGACAACGCTTCAGGAAACTCTATTCCAGTTATTGCTGTAGCTGAATAAAAGCCAGAAATTGAAGACAATAAACATACAATTGCTACAATATATGGTTTGTCTGTGTTCTTCAAGCAATCTTGGGTATTTTTATAGGGATAAAGTACATTAATAATGCAATGCTAATTGACATAGCCTTTATAATACTATAAAACAGTATGATTTCAGCCTCATTCTATGATATGAAACCACATCTGATATCAAAAGGTTATTTCAAACACTTGACTATGTTATGAAGTTAATTTGAAGAAAAAGCATGTCAATAAGTGATATCTTTGTTGGACAACAGGTTTGTAAACGATCTTATACACATGCAAAACTGCATCGCACACGTGCTACCGGTACATTATTTGTAGCCTACGTTATTTAAGGCTCAGACCGTTTTTTGTCGCGCTGTGCAGTTTTAACCAAACCAGTTCTAGATTGGACCTCCTCATTTAGCGATATACCAGTTTCACTTCCACCTTCAGCATGTCACTACGTACTGTCGCACACAGAAATATGTCAACAACTAGACTTTATCGTTATTATTGCGGGAAGACTACTTCTTATTGTGGGGAAAAAAATCAATGGTATATCGCAAACTATAAGATATCGCCCATCCCTACTAAGAAAACAGCTGTTAGCAACATGCTAATAATGTTAAAACATGTTAGCAATGCACTAGCAAGATAATAATTATGCTAGCAACATGTTAATAACGTTATTTGTTAGAAATATGCTAATAATGCTAGAAACATGCAACATAATAGGATGTTAATCATGTTAAAACGTTAGCAAAATACTAACATCATGATAATCAGGCTGTAAATATGTTAACAAAATGCAAGTCATGCTAAAAACATGTTAGCAACAAGTTAAAAACAGGCTAATTGTTAAAAACATGATATAAAAACGTTAGTCATGCTAAGAAATGTTAACAATTGTTAGCAACATGCTTATCATGTTAAGACATGTTAGCAACATACTAGCAAGATGCTAATCATGCTAGCAACATGTTAATAACATGCTAATCTTATTAGAAACATGTTAACAACATGATAATCAGACAATAGATATGCTAATAAAATGCATATCATGTTAAAAAAACATGTTAGCAACATGCTATCCATGCTAGCAACATGTTAAAAACAAGTTAATCATGTTAAAAACATGATGATCATCCTAAGAACATGCTAACAATTGTTAGCAACATGCTAATCGTGAGCAACATGCTAATCATGTTAAAAACATTCTAGCAATATATTAACAACATGATAATCTGGCTAGAAACATGTTATCAAAATGCAAATCATGTTAAAAACATGTTAGCAACATGCTAATCATGTTAGAAACATGCTAGCAACATGTTAACAACAAGATAATCATACTAGAATTATGCTAACAAAACTCAAATCCTGCTAAACACATGTGAGCAACATTGATAATCAGGCTATAAATATATTAACAAAATGCAACATGCTAATTATCCTAAAACATTCTAATAACATAAAAACAACATAATAATCAGGCTATTAACATGTTAACAAAATGCACGTCATGTTAAAATCATGTTAGCAACATGTTAATCATGTTAGAAACATTCTAGCAACATGTAAACAGCATGCTAATCAATAGAAACCTGTTACTAATGTTAGAAACATGCTACCAACATGCTAATCATTCTAAAACATGCTAGCAACATGCTAATCATGTTAGAAACATGTTAGCAACATGTTAACATGCTAATCTTGTTAAAACCATGCTAAGAACATACTATATATATATATATATATATATATATATATATATAT